>DWPA01001104.1:0-20019 GCA_018251375.1 Calpodes ethlius
TCATAGACTACATCGCCACTTACCATCAGGTGGGATAGTAGTCAAGCACTGACTTATTTTATGTAAAAAAAAAAAAAGAGAACTGAATGACTTCGACCGTTTCATGATTCCGTAGACAAATGTCCTATTATAACGTTCATAAACAATGAAGCTAAGACATAACAAGATGCTGAGTTTCATATATGCTCCTACTAGTAACGAGTTCTATCTGTAACTGCAAGTAGGGGAAAATACATAGAAAATACAATAGTTCTTGCCGCTTCTATCCCCAAGATCCGTCTGTGTAAAAAATTGTGGACGCGATGGCATAGTTTGAGTTTGGAAAAGGGTTTAGTTTCATATACACTCATTGTAGACATAAATACTATTTGTAACTGTCAATAGCGAAAAATACATCGCGGTCAATTTTGCCGCTATTCTGAGAGTACTGACTGTTAGACTTTTAAATTAGACAATATAAGTTTGTTATCCTATAACTGTTTTATAAAGGCTTTACTTAAATTGCAATGTTTGTTAGTTTGCTATTATGTTTGTTTGGATCAAATCTTGCCGGCTAAATTACAATTAGGTACTTGTTTATATCATACAAAACATTTTTGCATGTTCTTTCAAAACCGATGACAATGCATCTTTATAACAAATATAACCTGGTATTACTGCTGGTAAAACCACCTTTATATACATGCCTTTGTATATATACCTTTTTATACATGCTTTATAATATAAAAGTGTGTTCTATTACTATTATAAATGTTTCTTAGGGATAAGGTAACTAGCTAGTCTTATCCAGTGACAATAAACATTGTTAACTATAAACATATGTATATTATACGTAAATCAAAATGGTTTCCATGTACATTTTGATTACGCCAAATATTAAACTCCTACGTTCATGAATAACTCCTAAAAAGCAGTACAAACGTTCTCTTAAAGTATTATTACACAGATAAAACAACAAATATGTCAAACTTCACAATTAAAGCTGTAACAATTAAACAGGAGTCCGGGATCGAAGTAAACACACACTGACATTTGCCTCGCAATCGCCTAGCACATCACTGCATACATTAGGCTTAATAATGCTTACAAGGCGCCTTCCATTAGCGACGGTAGCGGCCATCTAGATACCAGCTACCCGGAATTGTGGCTCTGATCGACGAGAGGGTTTGTTCTTTTCTTGTTAGATTTTTTCGGACTAATTAGTTTAATGAGGTGTTTTGCGCGGTTGGTCCGATGTTAGGTTGGTCACTGAGCCCCGTACCCTGCGACAGTTTGTCGGGTCGTTGAACTTTTATTCATGACTCCTTCAGCGTGTTTACTAGAACATTCGTAATGTCAATGAAATTTATATTGTTGACGTTTTTAATTACCAATAAAAATGTGATCCCACTTCTGTATATGATACTTTATAACATAGCTCAGGTTACACTGGTTGTGTTCGTCGTCCGGATGATATCAACTATTTTAGGTGGAGCCGCGTTAACACGGAAATTGTATTCAATACAGGACAACTTTAAGCTGGTTTATGGAAGAACTTTTATACGGTTCTACATGATATCGGTCGCATATTTCCTAATAACAGAACAATATTGTGATTTGTATAAAAATAATATCGTGTCCAAATGAATAACCTAGTTTTTATAACATTTTAGATTTTTTTCAGTTGCCAAGTAAAAACTACTACTAATAAAAACATACGAACATTTCTTTATTGAAATAATTATTTGACAAATAATAATTACAAAAGTGACAAATAACCCTATGACAATAAAAAACTTAGTCATAAAAAAGCAAAAACGAAAGCACGCTTTAGTTTCAACTGAACGAAACACCGACCAAAGCGCTCCTTTTATTGATAGGGAGTTCATTACATAGAGGTTCATTAGTACAGTTGAAGCCAGTGGCCACAGATAGAATAAAATAAAAGTATATTGGCATAATCACCCTAATTGCCGCATTAAATAAGGATAAACTTCGTGTACAATCGGGTAGACAAGTGTTATTGGCATTTTTCGCGCTCGCAACAAATTTAATGTACGGGCCGCGTGTCCCAGACCAGATAATTGGATTGGCATTCGGAATAAACTTATACGAGTATATACAATGACTTTTTCCCCGCGTATTTGGTAGTATCATAATTTCTTGTCCACTGTTTCGTTTCCCGTGCTTTTTTTTCGAGTCGCCGCGGCCTTTTTTGATTCGCCCGCTGATAATTCCGACCTCGGCCGGCATTCGGAATAAACGTTGGCTACTTATTTTCGTCGCTAACCGTACCCGAATGTGTTATGTAAGCGGCGACGCCGATATTTTTTTATTGGCTTTTTGTGTTCGAATTCCATTTATTGTGCCATAATGGGGTGTGATGAGGCATTTTTATGAATTTAAGTTTGGAAGTGTGTTCTGTATGCAAAGTGCGTGTAGGATTTGGAGCATCCCGCGTCTCGCGTGCTGCACCTGTCGGTCGGGGACGAGTTACTGCGGCTTAATGTACATATTGTGGTGGCGAGATAAAACGTACTTTTACAATGCCAGTAATGAGAATATGTTGCGAAGCGAACGCATTTGTACTCGATAGTTATTTTACGTATGCCAACTTTAAACGTACGTCGAAATTCTAATTAATTTAAGCATTGAACTTTACAATAAGTTTTGTAAGATAGGTTTTTTCTGCTGTTATAATCTGTATAACCATATTCATATACATAATTAACACAATATGTATTAGAACTGTATAATCTTAGTTAATTTTGTTATTCGTTATGAGTTGGAAAAATACCCACATATATATTTTGCACATGAACACAGGAATAACTAACAAAAATCTAATGATTTTGATATCAATAACGACAAGAAACGTCCAATAACTAAATACATATTCGATTTTCAAATACATATTTTTAAATAAACAATAATAATCCCTGGATCAAACAGTATATTGCTGTAGTCCGTTAAGATCGAGGATAAATATTCATCTGAGAAGAGTCATAGTTCTAACGCTTTATAAGACAACTCATTCGTCCACTAGAGAAATCCAATTGGAGTGCGAATTGGTGCTTTTTATTACAACTAGATGGCGCTATTCCAGGTTCTGGGCCACACTAGTGATGCGAATTAGTCCTATGTACAAGTGTTTTTAAAGGTAAATTATCACTTAATTTTGAAAAATACTTTTTCTTACCTTATTTAACATTTTTGACTGTAAAAGAGTTAATACCACTTCTACTTGTAATAAAAATAAATCAATGTGCAACTTTGAAAGTAATATTAAAAAATGTATTACTTCGGTAAAAAGTTAAAAAAAATTTGCACATTTATTTGATTTCATACTTTTAAATTATTTTGATAATAAATTTAAACAATCATTTAAATTTTTCTTATTTACATTTTTGTTTTTATCCATCCAATATTACGATAAAATCATAAACAATTTAATAAATTTAATGTAATTACCCACTTAAATCACGACCTGCGTCACTGTATAATTCTGAATGAAGTAAAGGACAATAATATTAGTAAACGACAATAACATTAATTCATCGTAAACAATAATCGTCTTTATGATCCAATACAAACAGCTATTGATTAGTACACTCACCCCCAAAAGTGACTCAGTATTCAGAACAATACAACCGTAATGCAATCAAAACTTAATTCAATGTTAATTTTTCTATACGTATTATAAAATTTACTACTTGACTACTAGATGACACCTTGTTTAATGCATTATCCATCCAATACAAACAGCTATTGATTAGTACACTCACCTCCAAAAGTGATTCAGTATTCAGAAACAATACAGTAATGCAATCAAAAATTAATTCAATGTAAATTTTCCAATACGTTTTATAAAATGACTACTTGACTACTAGTGACTACTAACCTGACTACGATTCTCTATGGCTTAAAGTCACCGTAGTAATAAAATTAAAATAGTTGCGCAGTGGTACAAAGTTATATTGGAGCTTAAAATTACTCAAGTTGACTGTAGTTCAAATAAAATAATACTTATTTATAATATCTAGGGGGGAAAACGGGTTATATTTTTTATATATGAATGTGACCTAAATCTTTAAGCAGATATAGGTAATGTAAGTTACAAACATTTTTATAAAACCAAACGGCCACGAACACCAATTGACTAAGAATTTCCTGGCAAAGGGCAGGTTATCGGTTCGTTTCGAAATAAAGTTCAGTTTGTAGCTGCAAATGTACGGAATTATGGAAATATATATTTTCATATTGCTCAGAACCCATGTACCTTTACCGTTATCTTGGAATTCTATTGAATTCGTAATAGCTATCATATTACTGACTAAGTAAACCTTTACCTATCAATATTGAAATCGTAGTCGTATTTACTTGTACTGTATTATGAAATATCTTGACACTATTAATGCGAGAATTCACAAATAGTCACATTGTATTTAACAATGGATCAATGAAATAACTTCACGTTGTTATTGACGAACAATCGTTTAAATAACACATTTAGATGCTATTTGTCTGAGCACACGTTCCAAACTCGTATTAGAATTCAAGCAATCGGTTTTAAAATCAAGTCAAATTTCGATTGTTTTTTTTTTTCATCTTCATCTTTATTCAAAATTCTTGTTATACTAAAACTTTCTGTTTCAAAATTAATACGCTTTCAAACTTTAGTGATTTCAAATATGTTTTTGTAGACCAAGGTACATGTACATGTAAGCTATATTGAAGAATAGATCAATCTTAACTACAATAAAAATTTAAACAAATTTCAAATTTTAAGTTTATTCTAACCTATCACTATCACTAATTCAAAATAAGCATTGATTAATGGTTCATGCTTTCACTTCAAACGTACTTCAAAAATGTAATCAACATAAAATGAAATCTAGAAACAAACATTCTGTACATGCCTAAATTCATCAACATAATACGTTTCAAACAGGCATTGATTTAATGGTTCATTCAGGCACCCGGACCGCATTGTTTTAAACCAAAGTGAATCTATAACCGAACTGGTGCCTATAAATCTGCCAAATTTTACATACGCAATGGAGCTCGCAAACGTATACAAAAACAAAAACCTTTTCTACAAAACACACACATTCGTCAGTGTCACCACGTAACGATCGCGGGCCTATTGTGGTGTCGGTCGGGTTGAAATTTCGCGAATTAAATACCCAAAACCGGTGACCGAGGTACGTTTCCAATGTTGCATACGATTTTTAAAACGTTTAAAATATCACAGGTGTATCGGGTATTGGTTATGTAGATTTCGTATTGGAGACGAAATTTTCAGAATATTTCCGTTACAAATATTTTTGGTATGTAATATTTTGAATTAAATATCCATTTGAAAGTCTTGGTACAACATCAGATATTACAAATTATTATTGTCAAGTATTAAATTATAATAAGTAAGGAAATTAGCAAATTATTATACCCCAACGATAATCATTTGACAGTTATTAAAAATCAGAAGACATATTAAACATGGAAGTTCGTTTTAAAGAACAAGTAAAAGGAGAACCTAGAGTTTATTGTACATGGAATTGTAGAAGTGTAATTTGAAACAACTTTTGTTATACATAACTGCACAATACTTTTACTAAAATGTATTCAAGTTATCTATCCAGCCCCTAAGTTAATTCATACAAATTATTAATAACTTTCTTTTACATTGGGATTGATGATTCCAGTCCCTAAGTCAAGTCATACAAATTATTAATAACTTTTTTACATTGAGATTGATGATTTAAAACATAGTTTTCATAAATATTTCCTAAAAATAAATAGTCAACTTAATACGGGATTATTATGACAATTTAATAACGTTATTTTTTAAATATAAATTAGACGTGAGAAAGTACACAATGGAACCACTCTCCACTGTCACCTTCACTTGTCCCTACAAACGATAATGCATTGTCTTTCCGACTGTACGCATTGACATCTTCGCGTTACCGCTGAAAATTTATCAATCGATTTTGAATTCTATCACGTACATTCTAAGCTCACTTTTCCGTGAGGCGTAAATAGGGTAAGGTCGTCTATAGCGTTCAGTGAGTCGCATCCACGTTGTGTAGACTTTAGTCTGTCCCTGGGCCCGAGGCCTATTTATTGCGGTATCGCGTATTCGCCTGTATAAATTAATATTTTAGTCTCTCTCACAAGGAGCAGGTTTTTAATTGTAGCTAGACTAATAATTTATGGTTCGTTAGCTGTTTATCGTAGTTGATTGGTTTGCGTTAACTTCTGTTGAACGAAGAATATTACATTTAAGGAATGCTGTGTTCTCAATGGTATAAATGCACCTGGATTTACAATTAAACATGTTTTAGTTATTGCGGTGTGGTTGTAAATCATCGTCGGTGATGTACATTGTACTAGGATGACTTACTTCCTTGGAAAGTAATCACAGTTATAATAAACTAGATGTTCCACGCGGCTTCGCATGCGTGTGAAAAAAAATGGCAATAAAAAGGTTGTCAATCCTGTCTATGATTGGTTGCTAGGCAATGCTTCGTTATCAACAAATTAAACATTTAATTTCATAATAGATCTTTTCACTGGTTTGGGACGCTTTCTAGCGGTAAAAAGTAGCCTATAGTACACGTCGTCCTCTCAACTATTTTCAAACTAAAAATCACACTATAACAATGCTCTGTTGCGTTGTGAAAGAAGGACAAACAAACAAATACACTTTCGCTTTTATAATATTAGTAAGTTAAGAATGTTTTTGTAATGTGTTCGAATATCCTAATAGGTACTTAACAATTTACCTTTTTAACGAAACAAGGTTATATTAGCGAAAAACAAAATAACGTTAAAAATAGATCGAATTAAACATTTTTTCATTTGAATTTAGTAATAAATTATTTAAATTACAATAAAATAAAACTTTTTCTTCGTTACGATTATCTCCGTATAATTAAATAGAAAATAAACCCAAAACGGGAAACGAATCCAACGGTTAAGTTTGAAGGCAAATGAGTACCTATAACAACAGCACTCAGGGAGGTTACTTAGATTTAATGGCTGATTAAAAGGTCTATCTTAGTTTAGAATAGCCATAGAATAAGACAGGGTTTAATCCTCTATGGGAACAGGTGCAATAAAACTGATCTTACATGCGCACGGAAAATTATTCAGTGAATTAATAGTATGTACCCTACTCTGTACGAGATAGAATAACGAAGAACGTGTGACTGTACTGGCTGGTAATAGACTAATCACTTTTTAATTGGTAAAAAAAATATTCGAATTTCGAAAAAAACTTTTAAGCGCGTTCTTGACATTATTTGAAAATTTCAGAAAAAAAAAAAAGAATACATATTTAGGCTGTATGGTATTTTACTTTGACCCGTTTTAACTGGCAATATTCTCATGTCTTATATTCAAAAAAAGAATTGTACATATGTTATACGATAATACAAGTTAAACCAGCCGAGTGCTGGTTGTCTGTGGGCGTCGAACACTTGCAATGACAAGCGAGTAGCTAGCAATGACATAAATACGTTTACCGATGACAACTGACTTATTTAAAATGCAATAGTTATTTATTTATTGTAAATAAATCATTAAGTTTGATCACTGTACTAATGACTTCTGCATAGTACATGATTAAGGCGGTTCAATTGTGTTTTTAAAATTACTCATAAAGAAAAAATATATTAAACTGACTTTCAAGGAACATTTTTTAATTAGTATCTTAATTAACAAACAAAACAACTTAATAAAAAACATAACTTCAATAAAGATTTATAAATATTTATTTTTTATTTTAATAAAAGAATAGGATTTTTTTTTATTAACAGACTCAATAATCCAACATCACATCAACATCCTTTGAACGACTTTGCAACCTAAAATATGATTTTAAGGCCAGTTGGATACTTCATTACATTAAGTTTAATAGGTCATTAATATATTGACTAAAGTGGCTCCGTGCAATGATAAATTGAAATATAAATAAATCATTTTGCAGTACCTTACGTCATTCATCGTAATATAACTCACATGCCAATTTACAAAATATTATAATAAGACAATTTATTCTTCGGGATTATCAAATTCGACATTTGAAATAATAGCGGGAATTAGTAACCTTTTCATTATTGTCATGTTCCATTTATTGCCGTTTGAATACTTCGCGACTGTTATTAAAGATACGGAGACAGGAATGTCAAGAAAATCAACACAGACTATAAATATTCAGCCGAGGCGTTCTTTCCAGCGCCCGTTAGTCGCTGGCCACAATTTTAAGAACATTCGGGAAGCACACCCGCCGCAAACAAAGCTTTCATTCAATTAACCCGCAGCTCGGTGTCCCGATAAATCGCGAACAGCCAAACGGTAGCCCGGGCGAACCCGGACGATAGCCCGGGGTCACGTGATACGATCGCATCGCGACATTCCCTCCACGTTAATTGTGCCCGTTTTAATTGACGCCATTTTGAATTGTTTTGTTATCTGTGCCTTACGTTTTGGTGGGAAAATCTATTTTGACAATTATATTTTTTACGAATGTAATATAATTGTATGCTAAAGACTATGCAGTCTTTATGAAAACGGATTGGAATACAAGTCATGTTATGAGGGTATCAAAGTAATAATAATTAAAATTATTTAATTTTGTTGTTTAAACGTCAGATAACCTATTTTACCATAAATGTAAATAAGGCTTTATTTCCAACGACAATGCGTCTTTATGACAAATATGACCTGATACTTCACTTACCAATGGTTCCAGACCAAGGAACTCGTTACTGGTGAACAAAACATTTACTACATTTTATGCAGTACAATAGCGTATTTAGTTTTTTACACTTCTATTTTATTCTTGAATACAGTTACTCTAAAACTTAAGTACATATAAATTTCACAAATAGCTCTAGTTAATCAACGGTATATAATTACCATATATAAAGCTTAAACATGACTTAATCACGTCTCTCATAAAATACCATATTCAACCACGATTTCCTTTCTTCCCCTTTCCTCTTTAGTCTTCTTCTTTATTTCAAGATAAGGATTACATACGATATTTTAACTTTTATATCCCATCAGGTGGAAAAAATCCAATCCCTTGTACAATGAATAAAAATAATATATATAGGACATAGACCTACAAAAATCCCTTTAACAACAACAAAAGTGTAGTCTAAACTTTGACGTATAAAATTATTATTTCTAACAATATTAAGTTAATACGAATATACTATTGAACTTATATTTAATAAATAGTTTAAACTCATAAAACAATGGCAGAATTTACTACAATTATATAAAAATCGAATATACTTGTACATATTTTTTATACCAATTAAATATAACATAAATTAATGGAATAGTTTGAGAAACACAAAACTATTTACAAAACTGGAAACACCGATGAGCAAAATTCCCAAATTCGTTACAAGACATATAAACAACTCGATTCGTCAAATGATCCAGTATCTTTGTCTTCTCCAATAGACAGTGTCACGTTTCGAACAGCCATGGCGTCTTTTAAGGTATATTATTAATTTAAAAATACTTTTTTTAGGTGTTGTGAAGAACTAACGTGTAATATTTATAAGGAGATTATACAATCGTTTTAATAGAAATATTAATGGAAACAGGACTCCATATGTTCAGTTCTCAGGCAAATATTTCATTACTCACTATATCGTTCCGTAGTCTTGCTTTCAGCTTGTATTTCAATGATTACGTTATTTCTTTCTCTTACCGTTATTATCAATATCATATCTATGCATTATCCTCAAATAAATTGAAAACAACTGTCAAAAAGTGTTTATTATCATTTTATGTACTAATATGTCCAGAGATTATTGAAAATAGTCGTTAGTTGTCCTATCCTCTTGTTTAACTATAATTAGAATGGTAAGCTGTTCATTCCTTTTCTCGTTATTTTCACACCCGCTCTCTGATTTTCTCTATATTTTGTTATTCAGTGTACATAATATCATGTTTAGTACCTATCTGTATTGTTTTTATAAATTTCCTGATCAGTTTATTTCATTTTGAGCCCTTAATTAACTACAATGTTTTTTTTATATTCTTACATTATTATTAGAAGGTACGTATGATACGTACTAAGTACATAATTTAATACTTACATTTATTCCTAACTATAATTTTACTATCACTATTTATACAGTATTTTTAAATATTATGATATGAATGGTACAAAGCTTGGAGGCAACCTAAAGTTTATAGCATTTCACCAAGTGTCGTATTTTTAACATTTATCATAACCAAAATAGGTCAGTATTAATAAAAGTGGATCTTAGATAAATTAATAACAGTCAGTAGATTTTCTTTCTCATATAGAAGTTAGCATCATTTCTTTATATTAAGCGATCGCGTGATCCGTCAAAGATCGATAATAATGTATCAGTGTCATTAATCATTAAAATTTAACGTTTTAGCGGCTATTTATACTGAAGAAAAAAATGTTTTACTATCTTTAAAGTTTATGTCATTATCCTCGGGTTTAACTTCGTCGACGTCAGTTTGTAGGTATTTTTAAAGCATTATTTGAATCAAGCATCAATTGCGTGGCATATATTAGTTAGGGAAATATGTAATATCTTAAACTGGCTAGAGGACAGAGGTGCGTAGTGAAAAATAATGTGAGCTGAAAGTAAAGCAAACTCCATAGAGTAAATTACATGCCTACATACATAATTATCACAAAGGACAGTGATAATTTTAACTGGTATGATATAATTTTTTCTAACCGCTTATTGTAGTGCATCTAGTGTTGTAATCGATATAAAATAATATCCGCATAAATTAGAATATCTAAATATTAGCAAAAATAAAGAAATTATTTTTACGACTCTAATTTTCAGCAGCAAAAAGGATTTATAAACAAAACTGGAGTCAGAAACTCACAAAAACTAATAGCGTTTTAGTAAATTATAGGTTTTTATAACGATAACAATTAAATAAATTATCTGCGCGGAGAGCTTATACCTAATATTTAAGTTTTTATAACTATTAATTTTGGAGATAATTGGAAATTTACAATAACATATTTTACGACATATTGAGTTTCTCACATCTGTATTCTGTCGTATTTAAATAATATGTATTTAGATGAACTAATAAGCTATTTAATGCAAAGGGGTCAACACTGTCTATGCATTTCAGTTATAGTAAAAATCACCGATGATCAGGACTTTGCATTAGAAAATACAAGTGGGGGACCCTTATTAGTATACTGCTATTGTAATACCTACATATGAAACATTTCACGGTTGATTTTAGATTGGTCGTTGCGATATGTGTCAGTACTATCTAGATTAAACTGGTTTATACCAAGCCCAGCGACCTCGACAGGAGGGTTCTAGTGCTATTACCTCGTTCAGCAAGTTGCATAATAAAGATTGTAGCTGATTTGAATGCCTCTAATCACAGATTCTAACAATTTTAAGCAACCCTGGCTGGCTGTAATTCTCACGTGAAGTTATTGAATTCTTTTGATTTTATAAATGCTATTTGTACATGAGACATATATTTTTTTCAGATTATTCCCACAACCATAGCAATAATCTTAGCGGTGATCTGCACCGTAGCCGCACTTCCTCATCATGGTCACGGCAGATATTACGGTGGTTATGGAGGTGGATACGGCGGATATGGTGGCTATGGCGGATACGGAGGTTACGGTGGTTATCCATACAGAGGATACGGAGGTTTTGGAGGAGGCATTGGTATCGGAATTGGATACGGAGGAGGCTTTGGAGGCGGATACGGCGGCTATGGTGGACCCGGCTTATACGGTTTTGGATTCCGATGATAATATATTGTCAACAAATTTAAATTATGATTACTCTTAAAATTTAAGGTGGCTTATGAATAAAACTAGTTTAATAAGTATTTACATTTATTTTAATTTTCTTAACCCTAAATTATTTTAACGCTAGTGGCTCAGTGATTTGATTTAAACTTATTGGACTGTGAGACATCATCTGTGACAATAATTGAAGCATAACTGAGCCAAAATATAGAACAAAACGGGTACCTCTCATTATTAAGCCAGCTGGTCCAGTCTTAACTGGTCCTTCGAGTTCTGGTCCTGGCACAGGAACTGTGGGTTCAATAATGGGTACTATAACCGGTGTATCTATTACAGGTGTTATAACTGGCGCTGGTTCCACTATGGGTTGTTCATTAATTTCTTCAACTACTTTAGCTGGTTCAACTTTAACATCTACAGGAGGAGGCAAGTCCATTTCTTGTACAGGTGATGCTACTAAAGTGTTCAAGGGTACTGCACTGGAAATATCAGTATGCATTTTCGAAACACTTTCCTCCAACTTTTCTACAGATGGTACATCTACGTGAGTGTGCATTGGTTGAATGGGTATGACATCGTCTTTAGGTAGTACTGGTTGAGCCTCTGCTTCTTCAATCGCTGAATTTTCTACTACTGGATTTATTGGAACAACAGCCGCTGGCTGTACGGCAGTACCCATAGTATGTATCGAGGGAGCTATTATGAGGCTAGGGTTTATAGGTATAATAGATGACGTGTGCACTATACCAGTTGCTAAGTTTTCCGTTTCAAATACTGGTTTTATATGAACAGCTTGTATATTTTCTACTACAGGTTTTTCAATGTTTCCTTCATTTGGGTTGGAATCCAAATTTTGTTTTACACTTGTATACAGTTCAGGATAGTTACCATTTGCTTCATCATCAAAAGTCACTTCATTAACACTATATAGATTTTCGTCTTTAGGATCTTCTGAGACTTCTCTCTTCACGATATCATGTTTTATATCAATCATTTTGAAAGGGAACCACTTTTCCTTGATAAACGATATATGTTTAAAAGGGATAGCACTTATTTCCATCTCATAGTTTTTTTTGAAACTTAGTCCTTTGAATATGGGTTTAGGTATCACTAATTGAAAACACTGAACGATGAAAAACGTTACGAAAAACTGAAAAACAAAACTTGTTATTAGTATTTGAAAAATAAATGTTTAAATATATATTTTTTTTATTAAAAATTACCTGCTTCATCGACTTCATGATGTTCAGACTAGATTGGAAACTAAACAACGATTACAGTGAGCTCTTTTAAATAACCATTGTTTTAGTAATTACATCTGTTATATAAA
Source organism: Calpodes ethlius (assembly GCA_018251375.1). Lineage (NCBI taxonomy): Eukaryota > Metazoa > Arthropoda > Insecta > Lepidoptera > Hesperiidae > Calpodes > Calpodes ethlius. The sequence continues at coordinate 13,125 of DWPA01001104.1, forward strand.
GTAGAGAGACGACCTTTTAAACATCACGCTAAGATATCTCGTATTTTTCAAACCAGGTTAAGGTTGACATAACGCCTTTGAATTTTTTAAAAGATAGAAATGAAAGATAAATTTCTGACTGTCCTCTTTTTACTAATCAGGTAATCATAATCAAATCAGATATAACATACTGTCTCTGCAATGTCTTGGATGAGGAGTGACAGCTCACCGTGTGAAAAACAGACACGTTCAAGAAATTTTACCACTAATGATCGGTCACTTATCCAACTACTGACCGTACTCTTAGGCACCTGTCTCGGTTGCTCACATTAAATTCAAATAAATCAATGAATAATGAACAATTCATTTGCAATATTAATAATTACTGACCGTACTCGTAGGCACCTGTATCGATTGCTCAAATTCAATTCGAATAAATTATTGAATAATAAACAATTAATTTGTAATATTAATAACTTAATGAGTAGTCGTAAACTCATAATGGTTACAGCAGAGTCTACATGTGAAAGAATATGCTTAATTATACTGATAATTTGATTAACTACCTACCTACCTACTGATGACACTTATTTACTCGTTTGAAGACGTTTTATTAAGCCAAAAAACCTTACCGATCAAAGATCAATACAACTAATCATTAAGTTAAGGAACTGGTTTTTGGTTTTAATAAAGTTAAAATTACGTAAATTAGTAGAACATGATATGTTATGATTATATTTTCCAAGAATCAATTCATTATTTTTTTCCGTAAACATGTTAGTCACTATTTCAAGGATTAATAGATCTTGACTTCGCTTGAACTCATTATCTACTAATTATAAGTAAGTAGGCCAATAAAAGGACATCGAAGAACCATTCGTGACAAGCATGCGGTCGAAAACAATGTGGGGTTTTCGAAAGTACTGAGAGTGGAACCGGTTTCGAAAACACGAACAGAATATTTATCAATTTCCGTTTGAATAGTGAAACTCGTTTTTTAAACAGTTTTTTTTTATAGTGGAAACGTCCAAATTTCTGCTTAGGCTATTGCATAATGTTTATCAACACGAGCAAAACATTCTAGTACATACTGGCGAAACCTGATTTAATAAAGGAAAGTAGTTAATGTCAACGCATTGATTTTTGAAACCCTTACTGTCGTATTACGAAATTTATAATATATCTTTTACATTAAATGAATTTAGATCCCCGACCTGCGGTCGAAACTAAACCGTAATTCAATCTGTGAAAGAGTAATTTTACGCTCAAGTTGTTGACTGTCCCAATTTCTTAAAGAAATATATTTGTAACATATATGACACAAACATTTAACACTTAAATATTAATATCCTACGTATGTACATTATTTTTCAAAAGGAGTACATATAAGTACTAAGTACAATAGGGTTTTCTCTCCGTATATTAATATATCAATGTACTAGAAATTCGACCGCAGTTTATTTTGTCAAAAATTTACTTCACATTGCCACTAATTAATATTTTATTTTTATTAATAAAATGTATCTTTAGCATGTGTTACGTAATAAAATGTAATTTTCCGTGCTTCTTCTCAATTTAAAATATAAAAACGCTGAATCACAAACATACGAAATAGGGGATCAAAGGTATCTATTACCTTTTCGAATTTACATACAAACATATCCCCCCTGCAGTCTAAACTTAATTATATTTCACTCTCAAGAAAGATTACTTCAAATTGACCCAAAAGAGTGGGCAGTAGAAAGAGATTCAAACCACTAGATTGATATTGTCTTGGTTAGTTATATATTCATCACAATCCATTGGTTTGGATTTGACTGTCTTATAGTTTTCACATTTACCAAGAACGCACATTTGGACGGCTTAGAATATTAACCTCAATCCGCTCGCTTGGTTATAAAATCTCACATAAAGATTATATAATATTAATTCATGAATATTTATTATCTTTCTATGAAGCCTGCCTGGCTAGCTAAAACCTATTGCTTGAATCAGAAGCCAAACGACTCCATGTCATATGGCCGAAGGCCTGAGAATCAATTCCTTCTTTCTTCTTCTCTCTTCTTTCTTGGCCAGCAACTCTATAAGAAGTGGTGGCCAAGTACCATTGGATAGATTGTGAATTTGTTTATTGACTAAAAAAGTATATTAACAGACTTAACTTATTTTGAGATCATTACGAAGTTAGATAATTAAGTTTAAAACGCATATTAAAAATCGATGCTGCGTTCAATTTTATGTCGAATCTATCGAATATGACATACGTTCAATCATGTCATGTTTCGTAACTGCGCTGTCACAGCGCTGCACCAGTGCGAATTTATACTCCCCCCTCGAGAAACGCAAGAAATTCACGCGCCTACTGCAACACACGCGACAGATACGGAAGGAAACGTGAATTGTGAAGTGTGTTGTCATCTGACGTGTAAAATGAAGTGTATATTCGCGTAATGCAATAAGTGAATGCAACACTACTTAGAAAAAAAACACAGCCAATTAAAAAGAAGTTTACGGATAGTGATATTTGGATGTAAAAGGTAAGTAATTTTTGTTCCTAATATTTTTTTTTAGGTATATTTGAACACGTTCGTTGAATTGATTGATTGAAAAGTGTTAACTTATTAATAAATAATACATGGCAAAATATTAAAAGAAAAATAATACTTAAAAAAAATCCCTGAAAAGTTATTCCCTGATTCTAAATATATTTACTCTATAATTTTTAAAAATAGGTTGTCTGGAAGAGATCGCTACTTAAGTGATAAGACCGCCTGTTGTACTGAGTTCCATCATTCATTATAATGTATCTAGATATTATTTTGGTGTACAATAAAGAGGATTTTGTTTGTTTGTTTGTTTGAGTAATACGCGAGTTCTTTGCCTTAACCATTCAATAATTGACAGACATTACTGTCATAAATACCATTGGTTATTTATGGCTGTCATTGTCATACTCGGCTCATTATGAGTTTAAATGTCAAATGGACACATCTTAATAGAACAACAACTAGACATATTTTGAAGGAAATAAATTATTAAGTTCTACTTAGCCGTACCAAAGAATGTTAAAATTATCCTCTTTAAAAGTGATTGTATTTTTATATTGCGAATTGTTCGCCTCAATCAGTATATTGTCTTGAGTACTCAATTTAGAATGAGAAGTTAAGTTGAACAAACCGGCGATATGATATTAAATCTAACTAAATATGACACTAAGAACACATATGAGACACGGATATAATAAGAGATCATGCAACAACAGCGGATGATTTTTTTATCCTAGCAGACCGTTTTTGTTTTGGAAGAAGTTCTGCAGACGACGACGCCCCAGCAGCATTTTGTGATAAATCCATCTGAACTATTACACCAGTCGGCTGGATCGCAGCTACAGGAAGGCTTACTAATTCGTCCTCGGATGTTATTCGAATCTTCGAGCCGTTCTGCGTCTTGATATATACATTATCGTCAAGCGTCTACCAGTTGCGAATTCCAACATGCTTGCGACCCCGGAAAAATAATCCTTGCCGTTGCTGCGTAAGGAATGGAAAAGAACGAATAGTGTGCCGTTGAAACCAATTGTTTTCCTCCATACTGCAGACTTCAGAGATATATCAGCAAACCGCAGCAATACCAGTCGACACCTTACTAGTCTTCCCAATCTATGACAAACTTTAAACTTCTCTGCAATGGTATTTTGCAGGCTAAGCTTCTCCATACACAATTTGCCGATATAAGTAGAGAGATCATCTTTAATATCTTCGGAAATGCCACTGATTACTAGATATTTTCTACGATGTCTTGACTCAATGACATCAATAGACTTATTGCATACAGAGATCTGCTGTCGTAGGAGATTCGGGATGAAACAAATGTTTTGAATGCAGAAAAGTTTACTTGAAGCCGCAGCAGGATAACTGTACTTTGTGGGACAGCTATTGTACTCTTTAATTAATTGTCAAAGAGTTTCATTTTGGCAAAAAGGGCTGCCTCCAATGAACGTTGAGCCTCCTTTACGGATGTGATATTCGCCATTTCAAGAACTTAAAGAGATTATCTATTGTTTTTCTTAGTGCAAAGTTCAACCAGCAGGACACTAGTTATAATTAGTTTATTTTTATTTATTTATTTAATCTTTATTTTAACATCCTAAAATTAAGGTTTACAAAGGGCGAACTGAATGCCTATTGGCATTCTCTACCAGTCAAACCAGGGTGATGGTGCGAACTTTTGGTAGGCATACTTTACTAGAACATTTAACTGTGAATAAACACTTTGTGAGTATTATTATTAATTTAAACCTTCACTATGTCACAAAATTTTGAAAAAATAACTTATGAATTTAATAAAACAGAAATAATTTTGAGGAGCACAATGTTAATTATTTTACTTCTCCCACCCAAAAGTCATATAAAAAATGAATATTCTTATGGTAAATATTGTGTCACAATAGCTTTCACCATAAGGGAACCCTTTCCACAATAGTTTAAAATGTTCATACAATCGTTCATCTCACATCTTAAATTATCATTCAAGTTTCAATTTAATTTCTTTAAGGTGATGCAACAAGAACCTCCATTCTGATGATGTTAAATGAACCACAACCTTTAACTAGTAAGGAGATAGAAGACTCAACCCTCAACTAGTAGCAAGATGAATATTCATAGATGACATAAATAATATTAAGGAAAATACAATCTTCAGGTGTAAGTAAAATACCTGGACTAAATTGTTTCTGAATATTAGGAAAGAAAGACAATGTACAGGTTGTCTTTTAGTTTTTTGTATTTCCATTTGTTTTATCCATTTCGTAATTTACTTAAAACATGTTTTTTTTTTCTGCAATGGATACCAGAGGTCTAAATAAAAATGAAACATTATTATATGAAAAAATAGCAGACTCAAGCAAAATTGCAAAAATGCCAAGCAACCAAAGCTGGGTTAAAAAAAATCAAAATTAGCTAATAAATGAACAAAATCAGTGGCTTATAAATTAGTGACAAAGCATCTGTCTCCAGCGGCGAAAATATTCTTCTCTATACAAATTAGGCAAACACATAAAAAACCCAAAGGTCGACGTTTCACCGTCGATGAGAAAATACCGGCTATACAACGTGTTCTTTTTGTTTTCGTGAAAATTCGAGTGGTTATTTATAGGAGTGACATTTGATATATTTTTTCAGTAATTATAAACTACTAGATTACTTGCGAGAGTGAGAGGAGACCCGAGCCCAGCAGTGGGATAATAATGAGTTTTAATGATGATGAATGATGAGATTACTTGCACGAAAACGGAATTTAAGCGACGGAAACAGTACGCAGGCATCAGGCGGAAATGCCTCTAATAATAAAATATAAAACTAAAACTGTCGAAAGATGACTTCACATGGAGAGTACGGGAAAACGTTGCATTTGTAGTTTGGCAAAACAATAAAGAGGTACTTCTCATGAGTAACGCGTTCCACCCTAAAATTGCTCAAACACATGTAACACGAACTGAGAAAGACAGCTCAAAAAATAATGTACCTTGTCCACTTGTCCTTAAAGAATACAACAAGCGAATGGGTGGCGTTGATCATTTTGATCAGCTGAAAGAGACGTATTCAGTGGGCAGGCGAAGTAACAGATGGTGGCTGCGACTATTCTATTTCCTCCTTGACACGAGCATAACTGATGCTTTTTTGTTGTTCAAAAGCATTAAAAATTGTACGTTTTCCCATCTTGAATTTATAGTCGGCTTAGCACGAGGATTGATGGTGGTTTTACCAGCAGGAAGAGACACTCGCTTGGCAGTATACCATCTTATGTTAGCAGGCGAAAGATCGCTAATGGAAACCGTCCAAAACTATCAGTGCTGTACCCGAAGAAGTACGGTATACCAATGTGGGCGATCACATGCCGTGCCAATTGCAATCATACAAGAGATGTAAAATGTGCAGCACTAAAACGAACGATAACGTTCCAAAATTATGTGTGCGAAATGCTAAGTCGCGTTATGCATAGCACCTTGTTTCAGTGATTCTCACAAAAAATTAAGTTAGATTTTTGTTACAAGTAAAAAATACTTTTGTGTACTCCTATTTTTGTATTAAATATAAAAACTTGATTTTCGGAGAAACGATACTGGAAATTATCCTTTAGATATTGCGGAGAATGAGTATCATTTAAGATGGAATACAGTAGTAGGAGAAATCTAGAGTTACGCCTCTGGCGAATCGTGAGAGCCATTTAAATTGATGGCGAAATTGTGACATCTGTTCTACATCCGCGAAAAATGCAATTCTAGACATGCGAACATTTAAAAGTTTATAAAAAATATCATTCTGTAAATTAAAACCCGTGTGTTATATATCATTTAATGAAAAGCCAGAATCTGTTTTTTGGCTGCCATCCAAAACAATACGTAACTTGGTGATAGTTTTGTAATGGCGTAAAACGGGATGATGCGGCAGATAAAAACCTAGACTGATGCATTCATCAGGCGGGACGCGGGACAAAATGCCTAACCCAATATAATTACTAATAACATCATTATATAGTTCATGTAACGCGGGAGATTTTAAAAATTTGCGTTCGAGCATTTGAAATCTTGTAAGTGCGGTTATATACGAATTAACTAATTTTTCGAGACTATCGCAAAAGGTAAGTGTGTGGGTATTTAATACACTTGTAAATTTGAGCCAGCGCAGCGGCATCCATCTAACGAATTGACAATCATTCTCCGCGTCCCTTCTGACAGTTTGATGTTGCGTTCGGAAACGCCACACACATGTCATTTGTTTTCAATAATTATGATATATTAAGTCAGGTTTCTCACGCTATCTACCGAAATTCGGCACGAACTTTTGGGTTGTCCCAAATGTCCCTATTACATTCTATATAACTCTATTTTCCTTTCAGGCGCTGACGTGCTCCTGTG
>DWPA01001105.1:0-20019 GCA_018251375.1 Calpodes ethlius
TATTTTTTTACTAGAACATTCTAGTTATTTTCATAGATGACTGCAATACTTATTCAGCTCTATATACTTTTTTGAATGAGCCATATGCTTTTATGAATATATGTTCACGTGAAATGGTATCGAATTGTGAATCGAATAAAAGTCGATACAATCGCATTTCTATAGGTTTTCTTGATATTGAATCGAATCGAATTAATTGGATGAGCCTTAGAGTACACTGGCTCCAAGATGAGTGGAGGAATTCATTAACGCCTATTGTTAGCTATAGCCAACAAAGTTTTGAAATAAAAAGTATACTTCTCTCTATGAAGATAAATGTCTGAAGCAGCTTAAATCCGTAGGTGGTACGACCATTGTATGATTTGCCCAGGGAACCACCATATTTGCCTCATACATATGGTTTTCTGGTATGAAAGTTGCCCTGTGTTGTCTCTTAAACTTATACAAAAAGCGATAATATCTCCTCAGGGGTAACTTAAAAGTGGAACAAATTACTATCGATTTCTAACTGGATGCTTACTAATACTTACTAACCATCCTGACATCCACAGTCCTGCTACTAATGAATAATAACCAACACCTAATACTAACAGGACTGTCCCTGCTACAGTCCATGGTTGACGCAGGGGATGGTCGCACTGCAAGATTGTTTGCTATCATTAACCCATAAAAAGGCAATGCAAAGATGTCATGGTGTTTCTGATTTCCATAGGTAACCTAACCACATACCATCAGATGACTGGTCTCATTATTTGTCGGTTATTTAAATTAAAAACTCAGTAAGATGTTAATGGATTCTAGTTACAAAAACATTAAAAGAAATCTTAAGAACAATCGCTGTTCTTGTGTTAATTATTTATTCGAACGTTTACATCGACGAAAAGTAACAACAGAATGAAAATAAAGCAAGTTCGATAAATAATGGAAGCTGTGTAATTACATGCAAATTAGAGACTTCGTTCCTTTAACGAACGACTCCCTGGAAATTTGGTGAGGAAATTGGTGACTAACGGGAAAAATTCTTCGAGTACAAATTGATACTGGAGTTCCAATTAGGCATCTTAATTATGAATTAAAGGCTTTAATAGCCCGCCCTGTGCCAAATGGATTTATATCAAACAAGACGATTATAAACAAAAGAAACACTAGACCTTAAATTATTTCAATTTGAATTATTATTCAGACTTTGAGGTTTTAGGAGACTTCTATTTTTAAATTTAATATAACTTTCAAATATATCAGTACCTTTTTAAGCTCAGTGAGCTTCTAGCAAGCAGTATAAACGTATTCTGGCTAGCTACTAGTGCTGTCTATGTAGGTAAGCTTTGGAACAAAAATACGCATTAAAGTTGGTCGAATTGTTTAGGAGTAACTATGTAAAAACGAACACACAGACACACCAGTACGCAAACTGGAAAATCAAACTTATAACTCCAACATTTTTGATGTTGTTAACATTTCTGTTTCGGATAAGCTTTTTAGCGGGAATTTTTTAAAAGCTTCGCATTATAGAGTAACTCCAGGAGAGTTACTAGTTATGTGTAAGCATTGAAAGAAAGAAAAACATTTATTGTCAATTGACAATTGTCGTAATTTTTTACAAACATTACAGATGTTCACATTTAATAACATAACACATACAGGCCAGGCGAGGTAAAATAAATTGCGGTGAGAATCGAATAAAAAAAGCCGCACTCTACATTGTGGTGAAGAACCAGTTGTCACTGGTTTTCAGCGCGATACGTTAGTGGTGGTAGTTCAGCCAATGTCGCATAAACTTACATTTACGCTAATAGTATTTCGGATATTACTTGATGGTAGTAGGGTTTTTAATGGTTGCTTCGTTGCAGAGGGACAAAGTGGTTCTTAGCTTCTGTATTGGCGTGCAACTCCTCAGTGAAGCGTTATGATTGGTGAATACTTTAACTTCAGGCTAGTCTGCTCGTTAAACTTAACTGAGTCATAGTATTATTTCTATCCGTGAAACTGCTTGGTCAATTACCTTATTGCTTAAGTCAGTCGCCAACCAACTCTTCGTAATTTGCTGAAGGTTTGATAGACAGACCTTTCTTTCTTTCTTCCCTTTTCTGTCATGACCGGCATCAGTAATGCCTTTAATGTTACCAATGTCCATGAGAGGCAGTCATTTGTCGTCGGGTTGCTCTCCATCTTTGTCGGTTATTCATGTAAAAAGCCTTCAGTTTCTTAGAGTAACTTCGTGTCATATATTTCAAAACTTAAGTATTATCCCCTTCAGCAAACAATACCTAATAACACTATGTTCCTGTCCCTATTGTTATGTTGTTCCATAAACTGACACATTAAGGGGGACATCCATAAATGAAACAACGACACCCTTCCGGTCAGCGGGTGGGCACGGGTGACCTGCTTCGAGGGGCGCCTGCAGACAATAGTATTACGTGCTACATAGCTCCTTTATGATAAATCCGTTAGATTAATTGTCATCATCTTTTATTTAATGACTCCTTGTGTGTTGTTAGTGATGTGATACCAGAATATAACCAAAAGAGTTCAATTTGAAATAGATTTTTTTTTTTCTTAATTACGTTATTGAGGGACATTTGACGGCACCGTAGCCTAGTTGGTTGTGACCTTGCCTGCGAAGCGAGGGGTCCTGGGTTCGATTCCCGGCCGGGGCAGATATTTATGTGACAAATAAAAATTTGTTCTCGGGTCATGGGTGTCCATGTCAACCGCGACACAAGAAAACCTATTGTGGGGGTATGAGTGTGGTAGCGTTTATTTATTTATTTCACTAATAAATGCGTTCAAACCTGTCTTAATATATACCTTGGCAACAAAATATTTTTAAGTGATATTTTTCTGGAAACGGGATCAAACCATCGAACATGGTTTTGCTGTTTCCGAAATTAGGCGGAAAAAATTGGTTTATTAAAGTTTTATTATATGAATGTATGATGAATGATTTAACATAACACCCGTAACTATAAAATTTTGATATTAAGATTGATTACAATACAACACATAAGTTTCGTATAGAATTATAATGTCTACAATAGACATAGGTACGTAACACATAACCATTTCAAGGAATCAATTTTAAGCCTTTGTTTTTGTTTTTAGGCTTTTGTGATTATCTGAACTACGACCCATCTAATACAAATTCTAAACTTGATACCGACCTTTAGGAAATTTAACTATTACCAACATAAATAAATAAAGGACTTCAAATAACCTCTTGGGTGGCTGTCAGTAGTGTCAGTTGCTTACTGCCCAGCCGTAGTGTCATTTTATAGGCAAAGTCCACTGAATATTCACTCGCCACTGGGTCGCGACCCGTAGTTTGGGAAACCCTGGTCTAGAGGTTATAAGTCTATTGGCATAAAAATGGCATACGTAAAACAATGCCACAAAGAAACGCGTTTGAAGTAAAACAATTCCAGCTAAAACAACTCAAAGATCTGTTGTTTTTATTACGTGGAAGCTTCAGATGAACAAACAATAGCTTCCGGTCACTGCTTGGGTTCCGTTGACCTGTTTAAAAGGGCGCCTCTTTATAGAACGTCATTTTTATAACGGTTGCCATTCGAATAAAACTATTCACCTGTTGAAAGTTAATAGACTGTACGTATATAACTCCACGGTTTTATCTAACGTTTTACAGTAGAAGCGGTAGATAAAAAATAGATGCATAAAATGCCTACGTGTACCTTTTTATTCGCTGTTTAATTGATGTTCGATTTCTATAGGTTGGAGGGTAGTTTTAAATAAATGATTTATTATTTTTAGTAAAATTGTGAGAGATTTTTTTTGCTACTCTATCAGCCTTTGAAGGTCTACTGCTGGACATAGGCCTTCCGTAACTAGGCAATTCTGACCGGTCCTGAGTCTTCTGATTCCAGCGGATGCCCAAGAAGAGAAATAATAATTGTTAAATATAAAATTATATAAGCTAAAACTAGAATTAATGTCTAAAACTATTAGACCTTGTGGTGCAGCACCTAAGACGGTTGTAGCATTTCCACGCTGAATATTCGAGCAAGAATGTCGTAAGTTTTGCCTTTCATTTATTATTGATTTTATGAAACATGGGCACCAAGACCCAAATAATTTTGGTACCAATTTTTAGACAGCTATTCATTATATAGAAAAATATATTGATGATGTGAAAACGTCTTTCTTGTCTTTTATTTTCTGGCCAATAAGTATCCGTGCTTTTTTTGGTGTGAATTATATTCATAGACAACGGTGTCCATCTACTAGGAGATGACACAGACAGAAGAACAAGACGAAACAATAAGGGTGCCGTATTGGCTTCAAATCCCTAAAAAGAACTTGCCGAAGCTTATGAGGTTACAGATGACAGCAGTAACCGCGGAACCTATTTGATCGCTTTCGTAAATTTAACCCGAAAAAGAGCAATGTTGAAAAGTAGACATTAAATGAATTCGTAATTCGTTCGTCAACGCCACCACTCTCCAATTCTGTCAAATCAAAAGTTCGTTTCGAAATGGTTAAAATTTCCCATCTGGCCGCCGTTAAAATGACCCAAGTTTTTGTTAGAAAAACAAACGCGGACAGGAAATCACAATTTTTTTGGCAGTCTGTACAATGGCGAGCGTAAAATGGTAAAATGGCGAGCTATTTGCATTGTTCAGTCCCGTTTGAAATGTTCAGCTAAACATCGTAAACTCTCGCGTTACACTCGTTATCTTCGTAATTACAGAAGCCTTACGTGACCATCGGGGCAAGTTGTTGACCCTTGTTGTAACTTTGTCATGTTGAATAAAGCAAATGTAAACCTTTAGCGGCTTTAGCTTAAACCTTGAATCTACAATTTAAATGATCTTTGTTGTACAGCAATAAAATAAGTAATTACAATAGTAAATATGTCGATATTTTTCGACATAATTCTATTCTCTATACCAGAGGAGACGTAACTTCAATAGGGTTGACACATTATTCGCAATTGATAAAGATCAAGGGTCCTGTTCGAGGATTATCATAGGAGCCCACGGGTGACAGGGGATAGTGGTATTGCAAGCTCGTTGATATCTTTATCCCATAAAAAGTTTTTCTATAAATTACAATTTAAACATCTATAGAAAACTGCAAACAACAGCTTATGGATAACTTAGCCTCTTGAGAAACTTGAAATTTTAATGACACCTATTAATCACACTCATACTTCTGAACCATACTTGACATTTTTTTTTAATCTACAAAAGACAAGCAATTACTCAAATACCTAACTCAAATTAAGCATTGATTAAAACATTCCAAATTTAATGCCAGTTGCTGCAGCTCAACTGGCATTATTTAAGACTATTTAATTTCGTCGAACCATTGAAATTTAAGCTTAAGTACTTTTACCATTAGTGCATTCAAGGAGCCAAATGCATTTCACTCGTTGCACACCAAAAGTGCAAGTTCGACCCAGATGTTCTAGGTAGTGGCTGGCTGATTGCTTTTACACTAATTGCAGTGCACTGAAGTTAATGTAAGATCGCGTCTGACACACTTAGCTGAAATGCATGTTCTTCAAAGGAAATTTCGTGCATGTCCTACATAATAAAGCTCGCAAGTACCTGTATCAATACACGCCAATTACTGTAATGAAGGCAGTGAGACAGGGATCAGTGCAAAGACCACATTTGTCCAGAGAGTTGAGGATTTTGATTCATAATCAACGAACCATTTCAATCTCGGTAATAATGGGACTTTACATATAATTTTAACTAGAACCAGGTGCATAGGAAAGACTCACTCTTGTATCTATAGAAGTTAACGTAATTACTTGAGTTTAAGCAACTAATTAGTAAAGTATTCTAAATTTTGACTGTTCTTGTTTTATTTATATTCTTAGGCTATTGACCAAGATACTTACTTAAGTCATTCACCTTTACCTTACCTTACATTACCTTTTAACATTAAGTAATAACTTAACCTTGAATATATGTACAAGTGTTAACCATATATAAGTTGAAGAAAGGTATTAAATATCTAATACAGTCGTTCAAGTATGGTTGTTAACATAAACATTAAAATAATTAAATCTAAAATTGATACTCTTAGTATTTCAATCGATAATTTAAATTTCATTCAATTAACCTTCTTTCATAAACACCATGGTAACTATTGCAAATAAACATTAAAAAAAGTTGAACCGAAACTCGTATTATTATTTTCGTAATTCTAGAAGAGCCGGAAATCCCTACAATTATACACAACTCCCGTAAGAGCTAATATACACAAATAGGTGTTACAAAACAAAACCAACTGAAAGGATCTTACACCGTAATAGTTTGGACTTGACATTAATAAATATTACATTACATACAGAGCGTAAAACATACAAATAAGTTATTACAAAGGGATGAATACAGATATATTACAGCCCCTTTTTAAAACATATCCGCTCTTTAAATAAGCATTCAAACGAAAAATTAATTTATAAACGAAAATATCTAAAGTATTTTCCAACAAAACATATTGAAATTTTACGAGCCTGGACCAGCTACCATGAGGTCAGTATTTAGGTCGTCGATGACAATGCCATCGGTCAAGCCGGAATGTGCAATCAGCGCGCTTATAAATGCAAGAGCTATTGAGGCCATTTCCTCGCCCAGGTCAAGAATACTGATTGAAATGGACAACCTCTGTGGCTCGTTGATTTGCATGCGTGAATTAGCTAAGCGGTTCCGATGTTCTAAACATATGTAACTAGTTCGAAATTGCTGTTTTTGTTGGATATGGATGTATTGATCGAGAGATATGATCTATGGATCGATATGGATGTATTGATGGATTATTTGACCAAGCTATTCTTCACCACTAGATAATCTTAATGTCTTCTCCTAATGAAATATATCTTTAAATACAAGACTTGAAATTTCACTCATCGTGGATTGAGCAGGTTTTATTTTAATACGGGTATTCACGATATGTATTTTGTACGCCAATATTGCGGTATTTGCAATAGTTCTACCAGATTCTGATCGCATCTGAATTCTATTCAGACAACTGGCTTGAAATACCAATGTAAATAATAACTATCGAAGTATTCGAATCATAATAACATTGTTCTTTAGAATTCAGTTTGTAAAATGTAGTCTGAAGTAGAACTGCTTACTTGACTAAGGAAATCTCTTATTTGTAAAGTTTACCAGAGTGCATTTTACTATTATCCTCAAACATGTGACTCTAATGATCTCGGGTAACACTGACAACCACTTTCTCATTTTTATTTTTTTTAAGTTCACTATATTCTATCTGAAAATGTTTTCTGTATTCTTTTTGCTAAGGATGCACCATTTGAAAATCTCTTCTAACTCATTCTTCTTCCACGAAAAAAAAATCTTTATTCGAATTGATTGCTAAGAGTAATTTTTCTTCGATAACTGACATCTCAGACACTGCGTGATTGCGTCACAGTAGTGCAAGTGACAGTATGATTTACCGGGAACAACCCACTCTGAACTTATGCCAATATTACATCGCATTTGAATTTTACCTCTCTCATCAAATATTATTTGAACGTGAATGTGTACAGCCAGTTTTAATTTTACGTGAGTCAAATATTCATTTTAATGGCTTACATTCCCAAACAATGTCGTCAATATTAAACCACTATGCACTTCCGTACAAGCATGCTAAGTTTCTATTGAATAAGTTCTCTCAACCTGAACTTACACGGCAAGCGGTTGCTATGTATACTGCAACGAGTTTAATAATTAGTTCATGTTTGCTCGTTTCTACAATTTAGTGGATATGTTACATCATCGCTCGGTGTAGCATTAAACGTGAAAGTTTTATTATTAAGTCAGTAATGCGGGTTGAATATAATGTTACATTTTCTAGAATTTATATACGAGAAGCCGTGTAGTAAAATCCAGGATAGTAACGTTCTGCATAATCACATCCCGTCCTTTTGAAAACGCTGGGAATCTCAACGAGCACTGGATACTCGAAAGTTGTGCTTTGTACCGACAGGAAGTTCTTATATTTTGAGCTTAGCAAATGATACTTCTCAAGTTGAAAGCGGGAAATTTTCAAACTTGAGTATTTAGAATTTTATGCTGGCTTTTTAACTTATCTTAGCTGACTTTTAAACTAGAATAAGTTATCTTATTAGTCCAAAGTTGTTGTTGAATATTCTATGTTGAATAACTTTGTGATTTATCTTTTCTTATACAATATTTTCAGCTTATTTTATCGTGAGGTAAATCTGGCACAACTGTAATTGCATTGTCATATTTTATGTGTCAATATTGTGTTGGTGTAGTTGCTATGATCTTCAAAGTATATCTTTGAAGGAGTCAGTCAGGATCCAGTTTGATAATCGATGTCCTATTTTAGGCACTCGATGATTTAAAAAGAACCATTTAGAAGTATATGAGCGCTACGACCCCTTCTAAATTTGTAATTTTTCCGATAATAATAATTTAATTCCAAAACCGCACTTTGATTTATTCACTTTGTATTTTTTAACTGTTTGCTAAAATGCTTCGATTTAAAAAAATATATATTTAAATTTATTCTATACTAAGGCCTTCCATTGTTCTAAAACTATTTTCTACTACTAGAAGTAACGCGAAGAAATAAATCTTCTCGATTTACTCGATTAATCGCAGAATGTTTAATCATTCAGATGCCGCACTTCGTGTCTATAGGTCGGAAACATTTGCCAAACCCCCAATGTTTAACTATTCATGATGTTTCATCGCGTATGAGTTACGAAAACGGGGATTTTATTCCACCTTTTCGTTTTAATAAATCATGATCCATTACAGAAAGCATATAACGACTTGTATTCTACCCATTTAATATACTTAAGGGGGTAAAAACTATAAGGCTTAGCAAATTAATTCACCCACGTTTTTATTACCTCCATAGCACTTATTCTTTTCTAATTATTGTAGCAATTTGTAACAGCCTAAAAGAGTTTTTGTACTTAAATAACCTGCTTGGGATAAATCCGCGACTTCTGATGGAGAATTAATGGTATACAGGTTAAGGGCTTATATAATCTCCATTAATGGATATATTTTAACTGCGTATTATATATGTTTTTATAGGGATTGCATGTGTGTTAAGTAAGGAAACATTTTTGAAGTTATACATTGGTACGTTAGGAAAAAAATATGAGAGTAAATGTTTACAATGCTCATGCATATGGTCACAAAAACCGACACCATGAAATTAACTAGCCCCTGTCGTGCTGCGTCCTTAGACAGGTATAAGTCTTATTTTTAATTACCTGCAAATATTTTAGAATACTTACCTTGTCTTTCTTTTATTACTGTCGTTTTGTCTACAAACATAGTATAACGTGAAGGATAAAATTTGTGGAAAGTTTTTAGTCTTCGTAAAGTATAACTCCTTACGTGCGTGCCTGTACACACACGTTCTTTTATTTGTTTCTTTACTATTTGGTTTTTACATTTGATGTAGTTTTTATATTTCTATGTTTTAAATATATATTTAATGTACCTTATATGAATACGTATAAAAACATCAAGGTACGAATAAAACTAGATTATCAAAACTTATTTTAAAAAGAAATACACACGCATAAAAATACGTAGATTACTTTTTCCACTGTATCGGCGTACATTTTTTGAACATGGAAATAATAAGGTAACCGATTCATCGGAGTCTATCGAGCGAAACATAAACAGTTCTGAATAAAAATCGGGATTCAATACAAAATACTTGTCGGCCGGCATTATGGTGGCTCGCGAGGGGGAATTGAAATGTCGGCAGTTTATTGATGACGTCTATCGCTCATCGACGATATCCAATTTC
The DNA here is from genome assembly GCA_018251375.1 of Calpodes ethlius. Taxonomy (NCBI): domain Eukaryota; kingdom Metazoa; phylum Arthropoda; class Insecta; order Lepidoptera; family Hesperiidae; genus Calpodes; species Calpodes ethlius. The sequence goes on from DWPA01001105.1 coordinate 9,790, forward strand.
AATGGCGGGATTAGAAACATTGTATTTATGTTGGTAAATATTTGAACAGCTAAATATTTTCAGTGGACTGTTTTAATTATATTAACAGTCAAATACGTATCTATCACTGTAAGTTTAGAACTTTGGTTACACGGCGCTGTAATAACAACAATATTAAATGATGGAACAGAGGTCGACCTAAATGTCTCAAGGTTTCTTAGCAAAAGAAAAAGGTCTAAGTAATCGTTCCATCTTTAATTCTTGTAAGACGATGCAATAATTAAAGCGTTTAAAGACTTTTTACTACCGTTAACTCTAAGGCCCCTAAGTACTTGTAACGTTTAAAGGTCAAGCCAAAAACGAGGCTTTGGAAAAGAGTACTTCCTGTTGGAGGGTACTAGAATCTGCACCATCCATGTAGAATGGTATGGTGTTTTAACATATTTTCTAGATATCAACAGTCCCTTACAAAATCCTTCATGATATGTTTATCCGTGTTAAAGTCTTTCTTATTAAACCAGAAATAATTATCTGTCCATGTAAATATGTAAAGGCTACGAAGAACAGGAAATAACGCTGGTCCTCGGCTTGATTTTCTAGCTGGTAATGCGTCTATGAGGACTAGGTTTAGCAGTGGATCTTTAAAGGTTGATAGATAGATAGATAGATAGATAGAATGCATCGATGATGCCTTTAGCATTACTGGATGTTCATGAACGATGGTCACTACCACCAGTTTATTTACTAACAGTGCACCACATAATACATAGCGAAGAAAATAAAATTACAATATAAAAATAAAACAACAATAATATTACATAATTTAGTATAATAAAAATAGTTAATCATAATTTGCTCTTTGATATATGACTTTAACCTCATTTACATTCTTTAATTGTATATTTATGTATTTACAATACAAAACAATTTAGTGTTAATTATAGTGAAACAAAAATATAAAATTTTATTTTTATATTAATTACACTCACCAGACAAACAGGAGGAAAGGGTCGTTTTCTCAGAATATTTATATATAGATTGAAAAAAGCAATAATAGTTCAAAAACCAAAATTCTAATTCTGCAAACACGATACTATGTGCGTTAGTATCTTCTGCGCACAAAAATTATGCAATTCGCATTTTTCTAGCATAGTAACATTCACATTGGTAAACGACCACAGCATATGAGTGAGAAATGTGAGTTGTGAATAATATAATACAGCAAATTTCCAAATTTTTTGTAGATGAATTAAGAGAAATATTTGGTGTGACCAAAACATGGACTGACATGGAAGATCGAATTTTTCAGATGTATTGATTACTCATTATATAATATATTTTGGCCGGACTGAAGCGGCCGAATATATTGGCCTCAATCCTTTGCTCGTAGATCAGATAACTGATACTGATAAAAACTCAGGTGAATAAATCACGTATTTTTAATTTAAATTTGTACAGGCGACTGAAGCCGACCTAATCCTCTTTGGGAAAGCTCATAAACGTAATATACTTTTGTTTACGATAGGGCTTCACTATGGATTATAATACGCATGTATAATTTGTTATATGTAGTTATTAAGTCATTGTCATGTATTATTACCGATATTATTATATATGAAGCATACGTATCTTACAAACGCCTTTTGCTCGAGTCATCTACCAAAAGTCTCGTGGTCTTGTGTTTGTTCTCGTGCTGGAGGCTTGATCTTTATCTTACCAGCAATTCATCAATATTGTCTTCATTGTCACTGACGTATGTATGTATGTACATGTATGACCATTAGATGGTTCATATTTCTTTGTCGGTTACTCATACAAAAAAACAAAGTGCTGTCTAATGCAACGTAGCGATATTTTCAGCTAGATATTGAAATCCTTTTCGCACGTCCTCTGTGACGTCAACAGCGGGGGTGTTATCTGCTACTACCCACGTCGACCTATTTGCCCCTTTGCTAATCACGTCCAGAATCCCTGAGACAGCTGACTCGACTCTGTAAAAAGATTGGAAATGAATATAAAGAGGGAAAAACTTTACCATAATTCGACCTGAGCCTTCTCAATGAAGTTACCTTCTGTTTTACAAACGAAGTCAAGAATATAATTTACAATAACTGCTTTGAAGTAAGATTTTACAATAATATGCCAATATTTGTATCTTTACAGTCATTGAAAATTAACTGTAATTATCTTTTTATTATTAAAGACTATCCAAATACTCGATTTATTTATATCAAAATAATCGTAAATTTATACTATTTTTCTACGTAGTATATTTTTGTACACTGCAAGTTGAAGATAACGTAAGATAAGATAACTAAATACTCCATTTCAGTCTAGAAGTTCAGGATTCGAGTATTGGGTTTCTTAAGAAGAATAACTTTTAAAAACTTGGAAATTGCCATGAAAGGTTTTCGACAAATTCCTTCGTAACGAACACATTTCACCTAAGCTTATATACTTCTGACAAATTCTTTTATATTCTATCAATCTTTGCATTCGATATATGGAGGATGTTTGAGAAAAAAGCTATGAAAAGAGTCATTTTTAATGTGATATTTATAACAATATTTTGTTTGTTTGTTTTGACTAATCTCTGAAGTGACTTAACTGATGTCGTTGCAATTTTCATTGATGGTTTTTAGCAAATTTGGGATAACATTTAAAGTTTGTTTTCTTTCTAACTTTTAATAAATAAATAAAACCTGGCCAAATGCGTGCCAGACCAAACACTATTTACAGCTTTTTAGATGTAAAACCACTATTATTCGTAAGTAACCGTGATTATTATGCTATAAAATCAATCGTAATTATGTAGTACCTTCGTGTTCTTTACATGTGTAACGTCAACTAAGCTTTGAAAGCATTTAAAGAAATGATACTTATATTGTAAAACGTTTTCAACATTTCACAGCCAACAGACTTCAACTAATCCACGCAAGTCCAAATCCTCGCGATATCCGCATCTTCTTACGTCATGTTTTAATCCCGACGTACGTAACAGCCGGATTTCATTTTGCAAATGTGAGGTTCCATAAAATGAGGAAATTGGAACATACCCGTTTGTGCCTCATGCATTATGCACGCTCACACTTGGCTACCTATACCATGTGTCAACATCCCGCATCGGAAAGTTTGGGTTGGTTTTCAATTTGCGAATAATTAAACTCGTTAGAAATTTGTGTAAAACAAATTAAATTAGAGGGAATTATCTCTAATTACTTAACGTACTCGTAGAAGCATGTCGTTTTTGTGGTTTGAAAGAAAAACAACTTGTTATCGCCGCTGTAGGTAGTAACAAAAGTATGGATATGTACGAATCGTAAGCTTTGTAAAGCCTACCAGCTAAGCGAAGGTTCACAAGTTCGTTTTTCGGCTGGGGAAAGAATTCAGTTCAGTTTTTCAGGGGCTACTTTCAATTTATTTGTAAGTTTATAATATATTTTATACTTCTGCCTTCGTTAGTCTCCCATTGTCTAAAGGTTGAGTGGCAGAGAATGATTTTAGTATTAAGCCGCCTTTTGTCCTTATACATATGTGTGGTTAAAAAAAGTCTGAATAAATAAATAAAACCAATGAAATATCACGAACACTTAACCTTATATTTTCCAAACAAATCATTGAACCTGGATTCTCTCGTTTATCAAGCAAGGTCACTAGCAACTGTGATAGAGGGACATTAACATTTCCACGTTCAGCTGACGAAGCTCGACGACCTTAGATAATCAATATCCCGTTAGCGGATACCTTTGGAAGGTAGTTACACATTAATTTTGACTCAGCGAAATTCTCCCCTCTAATTCTAATTTGTACGAAACTTATTCATACCTTTGCATTACAGGGCGAATTTTAGTCGACGAATTTTAGGACGTCAATCGGATTTCATCGTTTTTTTTTTTAATCTGAGACCACGTATATGGTATTTTTACTTAAATACTTCACACGAAGTTAATATCGATATATAAAAAAAAAATGTACTCCGAGAATTATTTTCTGTTTCTTTCTGTATCTTTATCGATGTACCTAATAATTTACAAATTACATTGCATTTGCTATTTTTTCATTGTAAACACAAAATAAATAAATATGTATTAAATAACTATCCCATGTTTTGTTTAAATAACAAAACGATATTTATTCGATATTTAAAAAAATATGTGTGGATAAAAAATCCAACCAATGAAAGAGCCTTTAATCTAACCAATAATATTTCATGGATATTGTGAGCATATACATATAATTACAATACAATTAATTGAAAACAGTATCTTACCTTTGTCTGTCGGTGACGCGAGAAGTTATGCCCTGGGCGGAGTCTTTGTAAAAATTCTCCAGGCTATGTCGGTGCAAAAGCGCCGTGTCCGTGGGGCCGAGACAGACCGTCACTATTCTCACTTGACTCTTTGAGAATAATTCCTCTGTCTGAAAAAAGATGTTGTTTTAGCGGCAAGCCTTTTTATATTGGACATTAGGCAAGAATGTATTTTTAAGCTTTTCGCCCTAGGGAAATATAATCCCCGCCTTAGTACCCAACAGCGATTGTGAAAAAGAAATTACTAACTGAAAAAACTTGCCAGACACAAAAGAATAAATACAAAGAAGGCTAGTGTGAGTCTTATTACAAGGTTTGAAAAGAGGTCAGTAAAAAATGACGTGTAAGGGACTTCTCTCATTTTTTAATTCAAGCCAACCTCTCCTGCTTATTGTGCTCGATGCTGACAACAACCCTTCGCGCACGCTGCTAAGCTCAATATAAGCCGATTTATTTTTGACGGTACTCGCGCTTGGTGGTACAATTTTTGATCTGCCTGGCTAGAAATAAATGGTGCATTTATTTTTATAGGGTTTTAGTTTCATTCTAGTCAACGCTAGGAACCGCTTAACATACTGGATTATTTATTGCATTCAACTTAGGAACGAACAAGTTGCTGACGAATTTTCATATTGCCCATGAGCATTTGTCACAGTGATCACTATCATTAGAACTGTATGATTATCCGCTTGCTGTTATTGTAAAACTGTTTGTTTTATAGAAAAAAAAAAGATACATAAAAGGCAGACCCGAGCGAATACCCCCAAAACATTCAACGTAATTCGTCCTTGACTTAAAGGATATAATTTTTGGATATAGATACGAGTACAATACGTGAAAGTTATCGTCCCTGATACACAATACTCGATTCATGTTATCAGATTGTTCATTATATTTTACTGAAGATAACCTCTGGTACACTTGGTTTGGGATTTTGTTGAGACCTGAAGGTCGTGTGCGGTCAGAGCCGCGTTTAGATTTTTGGTTGCTCTTAGCTTTCTTTCTGGTTATATCATGGGAAGATCGTATGTTGACGTGCCTGTTAACTACTTTACAGTTCAGAGAAGAGAAGAAAACTGTACTTTTCTTAAGAAAAGCAAATAGCAAGTAAAATACCAGTATGTTGATTAGAGAACTCGAACATGCTTAATATAGCTGCCAACTAGATTTCGGTGGGTTACACATCATATAGCCTAAAATCTTTCCAGAAACCAATCCCTAATTCCTCAATTTCCCCCAATCATACAACAAAATAGAGACCCATTTCGGATTACGCTGTCAGAATTTTCCAAATGTCAGACTCAGACTCATTGGTAATTCCGCAGCCGACTCACACTGCAATTTCTAATGGAACTTACCGCAATATTATTGCTGAACTGTAAAACTGCGGCTTTCGTTGCGGCGTATACAGGTAAACGGGCACTTGGCTTGAGAGCCAACAATGACGATATGTTTACTATTGCGCCTCCGTTCCCGCCCTTATCTACCGCCATTACGTCCAACGCTTTATACGTACTGGTTACCGTCGCAATCTGCAACAGATACAAGCTTTAGCCCGCAATAAATAAGATCTGTCCGCTTCATGTGATCGTTTAAATCTAAGTTTATGTATTCAAATGTAACCCGATTCTGTTGGAATGATTTGTAGACTAGGAATCAAGTGGGAGGAACTCCATATTTTAAGATAAAATTAGCTCAGTATAATTTAAAAAAGTTAAAAATAAGAATTTAGTGTTTTGTAGTTATTTAAATGAAGATTATATTATTTAGAACGTAGTCTACAATTCTGATACTAAATTTAGATCTGTTGTGAAAAAAATACTGGAATTTCAATAATTTCTTACTTTGTATACTTATTTGACTTCTTTGTATTCCAATTCAACTTCAACTTTAAATACGTGCCACAAATACTGGTTATTATATTCTTATTCAGTCATCTAAAGATACACAAACAGAATTTAAAAGCCGGAAACTTAAACTTTTAACTCACAAAATTAATGTCAACCATCTTCTTGTACGAATTCACGTCGGCACCTAACATGGCGGCGTTATTTACAACGGCGTCGAGTCTGCGGTACTTGTCTAAAACTTGGCTGTATGCAGCGGCGAGCTGTGTTTCATCGGCGACATCGCATTTTATAAACTTGGCTCTCAGGGCACCAAACTTGGTTGAAAGTTCGCCCTCCAAAGCCGCACCCTCACGTACAGCGATGTCGAGGAAAGCTACATGCTGTGGGTTACAAATAGCAATTATGTTACTATCTTCTAAGGGAGTAATAACTGATTTATCTGTATAGTCGTACACTGGCGCTCGTTTGAAAGTTTGTGGTCATTATATAACTCTGTTATTGTGTAGTTGGTTAGGTGATCGTCATTTAAAGTTTTAGTGCTTCTATGCTTTGGAGGATAAGTTGATTCATTCGTTACATATTTTGAAGTGGCCTCCTCAAAAACAAAAGGTCAGTGGTTAAAAAAAAATAATGGAATTATGCAATTTTAGTGAAGTTATGTATTGACGTCGAGCGAAATTGTATAGTCCCAATTTTTCCTTCAATCGTAGCGGAGGAATGTGGTTTACCAATTATTTGTCTAGCCACTAGCACGGCATTTTATTTTTTAAAAAGGTATTGGGTCTAATTTAGGAGTATCCACAATCGTAACTAGGAAGGTAAGAGGTACAAATAGTGATAGCTGATTGATTCGATATTTGATATCGTCTCTAGAACATCGGCTCTTTCGAAAACTTTTTGGGCAACGGAAAGTTTTGAAAAAATGGAATTTTGACGGTGCCGTACAATAATCCAAAGTTTTATTATTGGGTACTTTATGAAGCATCGATGTTCTATTCTAAAAGAATAGAACTGATTTTTTTAAATTACGTCCAGTATTTTTACAGTCCCTAGGGAAGGTTTTGAAAGAGCCCATGTATTCGTGGGACATACATTTTGAATAAAATTATACAATTGGAATTAGGTATTCAGAATCGGTATAGAGAGACAGATTAAAGAAAGTTACGTGCGTATTAATTAAGTTTGAGGTATTCCAAGTATCAATAAGCAGAAAGATCATGAGATGAGATTGAAGCCTAAAGATTTTTTATTGTATTGATTAAACGACAAAATAATGTAAAATGACCCTAATAAAGTAACCATAAAAGTACAAGTAATCTAATCAATATATTACATTGAATATACCAATGGGTACAATTGGTACAGTGATTGGAAAGATAAAGTACGGTTAAGAAAGAGCGACCTTATCAATGAAGTAGCGATCTTTTATAAGCAGGATTTGAGTAAATGATAAAAAATGTACCAGATAGACACGGGTAGCATTTAACGACAATGTTCAAAAGATAATTATACGTAATACATTATAATTAAAATTAGAGACCCACGATCGAAATTCGACCATAACTCAATTCGTAAAAGTATAACTTTACGTTGACATATTTAAATGTTCTATTTTCTTTAATAAGTGATCTTGAAACACATTTATATGTATTATTAATTCAAGTTTCTGTGCGTTTTCTCCATGTAAAGTAAAGTTTATAAATAAATCTATACCCCTACGTACCAGCATTATTCTTAGAAAAAGATTTCCCTTTTAATCTATGGATAATAATAACTAATTAAAGAAAAAATACGAAAGGAATACATCAAAAACTATGACAGCTTTAAGATGCGAATGCTAGTACATAAAATAAGGCGATAACTTCAAAACTATTTTTACTAAAAACATCGAACAGCTGATGATAAAGAAAGTATTAAAATCATAGATCATGATAAATTTACTACAGACTTGTGATTATTACATTCTGGTTTTGCAATTGGCATTAAAATGTATTTTTCTAATACATTCTAGTTAGGTTGATATTGATACACTGAATACTTATATTTACGTTCGACTTACCCAAGCATTATGAGCCAATAACGTACGAACGAGACCCGCGCCGACCCCCGCCGCTCCACCGGTCACCAAAAACACTTTACCTTCAAAATTCCACCTCACATTTACCGAATCTTGTGCCATTTCTAAAACAATCCAATATCAGACACAATTTAACCAACTTATCACAGCAACAATATGGGTCTTATCTAAACACGATAATGTTGCAGCCAAATTAAATGTTTCCAGTGAACTAAACGACGCCGCAACGTGCCAATACGCCGATGTAATTTTGGTTTACTTTCGTGATACGCCTGTTATCGATAGATAACTTAATGCGAGTCTCACCTCACTCGTACACGCAAAACGTGACACTTCGTACGAGAATTTAACTTCGTGCCGACAATGTGATGTATGCAACTGATAATAATATGATAACACTAATGGACTACAATAAACTTAATATGCAATCAAATAATGATAATGTTATTTCTTTACAATAATAACTATCATTGACTCACGCGTGCGTTTTCAATAAATCAACGATATTGAATATATTATAAATAAGAGGAAAATCGCAGCGAACGCGTCCAATTGACTCAAACCGATTTCGATTGTATTATTTGGTAAAATTCCCTATCAGCACCTTGTACTACTGTGACACTTGTTGGCGTAGTCAATATTGAAACATCATTATTGGAAGTAAATTTAATGGATGTTGACATTAACTTTGACCTCAGATAATTAAAATAAATATTGTGAGCGTTGTTATTCTGTTTTTATTTGTATTCCTTTGTTAATAGTGATTTAACTTGAATATTCACTTGTTGTTTTTAATAATAATCATTTACTTTGTTTAAGGAACTAATATTTTATTCAATTACGATAAAGTCATAAGCCAAGTATGTATATGTGTATCGTTAGAAGCGTCTTATTGTCTGTAACTTAAGCGTGTAACACATTATATTCGGGTCGGCATCACTCGGCACATTTCAGTGAACATGTCGAATAAATGTTTAACATAAGTTCGCTCGGCTTAGCCGTACGCAAACGCCAACCCGAACGGAAGCCGAATCGTGCCGAGTCGACCCAAATATGTCAATGTGGCGAAGGTATGTCCAAAGGAGTAACGGACGGCCTGAGTGGAATATTGCTTCGGGTCGAGTACGTTGTTCAACCGCCGAACCCAATAGGTACGTGGCAAGTCTGTTAAGCAGTAATAGCCTAGTGGTCCGAACATTAGTTTCCTGAACGTGGCGTGAGTTCGAATCCTGGACACCCCACTAATTTTCAAACTTTCTTAACTAACGTTGAAGTAAAACATCGTGGGGAAATCTGCACATCTAAAAGCTGTCTATAATGTTCTCAAAAGTGTGTGAAATCTGCCAACCGCACTTGGCCAGTGTGGCAGGCTATAACCTATGACTTTGTGAGAGGTGACCCGAGTCCACAATAAGACAAATATGGATTCACGTCAAAATAAATCCTATATGACGCCCTCTAGAAGACCAAAAGTAATAAATATAAATGATTTTACGGCTCAGCAAAGAAATTATAGAAATATGATATTTTAAAAATACATTACGATATCTAAAACTGTCATGTAAATATTACCACGGTAGCTGTAATACCGTTTTTCAGTTTTCAAAATTATTTCCGCGTTCTTAAAAGAGCTTCAACGAATGTGTTTGGGTAAAATGTATTAAATTGGCAGCGATCTTGAAGCAACTCTGACCGCAGGTAATTCGTTTGCTTTGAGTAATCTTAGTTTGCCGTCGTTCGGTGCACGTGAAATTCTTTTGAGAATTTCATAAAAATCCCCGCGTCTTAGATTTGATTTCTTTCGCAAACTTCTTAAAATTTTACTGTTAAATTTATTCTGAAAATGTCATAAATGTTATAAAATATGATGGATTTAAATAGTGAAGTAACATTATTAATGTGTAACAAGGTTTTTTTTACATAAAATAAGTCAGTACATGACTACTATCCCACCTGATGGTAAGTGGCGATGTAGTCTATGATGTTGTGCGCACTAACTTATAAAGAGCCTATTC
>DWPA01001106.1:0-20014 GCA_018251375.1 Calpodes ethlius
CGCTACTTTTTGCTTGCGTGAAAAAAAAACGTTTATCATGTACCGACAGACATGATATTATTGGAGAATTTTAAATTAAATATGCCTAATTGTTTCACCGTGGCCTACAATACTAGCCTTTGTCATTTGTAGTACATTATTATACATTACAATGGTTATTAGGTACATATAAAAGATAGAGGTATGCCGAAAATTACTATCGATAAGACAATTGTCGTCATTTTTGAAGTGTTTATACCCGAGAGCCTTCTAAAATGGCTTAACAACCGCTATTCCAATCAAAGGCGACCAATGGCCTTACGTAGCCTGCAAGGCTATGGGCGCTTCATCCCATTCGTTATTGAATTCATATTATTTATAACTGTCAGTGGCCTAAGCCGGCTTGGGTTTCCATTTTTGTCAGAGCTGAGAAGGCGTCACTCCATAGACAATATATATATATATATTTATTCAGTATCCCTTCATAGCATTATTTTAATAATTATTATAAATTTATAATATAAAGATGTCTTGGAAAGATTGATTCTGGTCACAAAATAAAATGATACACTGATCATCTGAAAGCTTTGCTTATAATATTATATTATGAAAAAGTCTACAAGTATATTTTATCCTTTTCTACTTTGTGTCCAAAATAGCCCGAATAATTGATATAATATGTATATTATTGTACTTTCAAGACTTCGATACTGCTTTATAAAAGTAATTGTGCTATAAGTATTGTTTGTCTGCATTATAATTATAAAAAAAACATTTTCAATGTTCAACGAATAAGTATTGGCTGTATGATATATAACGCATTTGTCTATTATAGGTGGGTGTTCAAAACTTAAAAAAAAATGTGCTTATAAAATTTGACATCTATGACAAGTAAAGTAACCTACAAAATAAGACTGATTTTTTATTAGTTTGTACGTGTTTATAAGTTTTATTAGTGAAATATTCCCCTAGCGTGCAGTAACCGATTTGTAAGTATTCAGTTTGAGTACATTAGTATTTATATGTTTAGTTTCATAATTATTTGACTATTAAATATATGTATGTACGTGATATTAATTTTAACGACTTTTCATCAAGCTATCTTCATAAATAAAAAGTAAGCTTCTTTCAATAATATCTATGTAGGATAAATATAACATAATACGATAGGACCGTTATTGACTAAAGGTATGACTTATTAGTAAGACGTTATTTCGTATCACGTACTAGTTTGTTTAATTTATGACCTAATAGACAACAATACAATATTTAAGGTACGTTAAATATATTACATTTATTTATATCATTGCATATAAATAATACACGATATACGCAATAAAGAATTCCTCCATGTAAATATAACTAGAGGTATATAATTACCTTCCCTCTAAAAGCACTATTGCCATATATGTAATCATTGACATCATAAACTCAGACCATATGTTTTTTTATTACTTGATACTGTACAAAACAAAATATAGAATAGCTGGTGACAATGCTTCATGTTAAATGGAAAATACCAGAAGATAAAGAAGCCTACCACAAGCAAACTGACTATCCTCAGTTATTTAATCAATACAAATATTTATAATTATACATTATAATAAAATTGTAACTGGCAGATGTTTGCTCCTACATATCTGGAAAGAGGCTTAATTAATGCAGGTATCACAGATATATTAAAGTTAGTTTAAAGTATATTACTCTAGTTACTCAGTGTTTGTTTTCTTATCAATAAGTTAGGAAAAACAAACTATAGACCAATTTAAAACATGTTAACGTTTATTCAAGTTCAACTCACACTCTAAAGTCATAGGTTTCCTGAAGTATTATGAGGGTATGTACTAGTTTGTACATATTTTGTATAATGGTGACTCTTTTTGTAGTAAATAGTTCTAATTGAACAAGTTATGACAAAACACTGAGCTGAAATTGTAGATATGAATGATATAGATTGGACATTTATACAACTGTTTTGTTTTCAGTCAGTAGATGCTCATGAAATTTATTTTTATATTCCTTTCATTCAAATGTTGAAAGTTTATTTGAAAATGTACTGATTTTGTCTCTAGGAATATCTCTTATTTTGTAGCTTTCTAAATACAAGTAAAAAAAATATTTAAAGGTATAATTAAAAAACTATTTCTTACTGTTTCTTGTTATATGTTCAAATGTCACTTAATTTTATGAAACTACCTCTACATGAAATTATTATTAAGACATAAACTAAAATTTATTGCAAGTGGGTTGTGAGGTTTCTAATGTGAAAGTCCTTCTTTCAAGGCACTTTGAAACATTAGTATCATATTATTTTTGTTGTGGAAGTAATTGGGAGGATGAAGAGTACCATAGGCTACATTTTACTAAGAAAAACATCTGATTACTCTGAAAATATCTATTACAAGGTATAAGTTAGATAAATTAAAGGTGTCTAACAACAAAGTGTTGCCTAGCCACTAATGATGGAAAAGAATAAGCAACCTTTTTATTGCTGTTTTTTTCCCCACATGGGTGAACCCAATTGGGAACATATAGTATTATACATCCCAGTATTTGTTAGTTTACTTTTGACAGATGAAACAATACTCTTCATCACATTTTCTTAAGTTTATTGCTGTCTTTTATTAAGAACACTATCTCTCTCTACCAATTTTTATAAACAATACACTGTGTTCTCTATCTTGGCATTAAAAATTCCATACCTCTATATATAAGACAGGCTATAAGACTGATCCTTTCATTGTTTAAGAAACAATACTAGTCACTTCTATATATTTTTTATCTTTATTTTTTCTTCTTTCTTTTCCTTGTTCCTTTTTCTTCTAAATTTCTTTAACTCCCTTATATTCCAGAAAATGTATACTATATTGCTTACTACAAAAATAACTGATATTATAAATACAACCTGCCCATTATCTCAATGTTTAATACCTCTTAGAATTGGTTGTCTGGAAGAGATTGCTCTTAGCAATAAAACCGCCTGTTGTTTACACCTAAGTACAATAAAACGTTGTGGTATTGTATTGTGTTATATAATTTACTCTGTCACACTCATTATCTACAATTTATGCCACAGAAACATCTGGCTTTTATGTTATGTATATGCAGTATATCAAGACAAAGAATTTTATTTAAAGTTCACTAGTGCAATTGCAAACAATCGCTATATGTTGATATACAATACCTTTTGTTTATATCATCAGTACTTCATAACTTCAAGGATATGTCTAAGTGTTGAAATAGGCTTACTTACCACACAAACACTAATCTTAACCCCGTTATTTACTAATAGTTCTGGAACAAGATAATTATCATTTCAAACTCAAATTTTCTCTAAAGCTAATTGCTGTTATAGAGGTGCTCTATCCGAATGAAATTTGCTTGCAAATATGTTTATACAACTTGGTATATTCTATAGAAGGAAAAGTTACAGCTATATTTATAGAAACATTTATTATTAATAATTTTTTGCCCCTAAAAAGATGATGACACGAGTAATTAAAACCATATGAAATCATTTCAATAATGAAAAATTAATTGTCTTAATCTATCCGTGTTATGCTAGTATAACAGGTTAATTTTTTTTTTGAGTTTGTATGGTTGGATCTCCCGTTGTATACTATACTTTAAAAGGTAGTTTGACAATTAATTGTTGTCAATGAAATTAATCAACTAATTTTTATTAATCAACTGTAATATACATTTAAAAATATAAATTTTCATGGCTCCTGAAACAATGAAACTTAATTTTCACAAGTGACCCAATTCAAAGCTTGTCATGAAACCAATTCCCAAGTATATAATTTGATATGTAACTTCACTATTTCAACATTGTTAATTTGCAAAGTACTTATCAAAAGTTTTTCATACAATAAAACATAGTCTGCCTACATCAGTTTGGTTACCCTATTTTGGTCAAGATATGATATGACATTAAAATATTTACAGAACAGTCAAAACCATTATCTAGGTATTAGAGTGTATTTCCTTTATCATAGTTTCATCAAATGTTGATTGCAAATTGCTATTCATATGAAGTGCGTAAAGAAATGAGGTTGTCCAGTAAAAGTGCTAAACATAGCACAGTTTCAGTATATAATGACATCAGGGAAAAATAGCCAATAGGTTTAATATAGAAAGATATTGTTATTAGGAATTAATTAGAGATTTTTTATGTTATATACATTGTGTACATGATGAATTGTCAATGTTTTCAGTTGAGTAAATATCTAATACTATGATTTGGTATGGAAATATATTTATCACAATAACAAAGTCTTAGAATCAAAACTTAAAACATTTTTTCGGGGTACACTTGAATATGAAAAGGGTAAGGCGATGAGTTAATTTTATCGTCTACACGTGTATGGTGTTGTTAGATAGGTCTTTCAAGTACATTCTGGGGTTTGCAAAGATCATTTTTCGGTTTAGGAATTCGTTTGAGAAATTTCAAGCATTTAAATGCTAACTTTTCTTCGAGTCAAGCCCCCCCCACTCTATGAGTTAAATGGTTGGCATTAGAGATGTGAAAAGATTCATGGAAGTAATACATATGATAAATTTTAAAGTATAACTTTCATGGCTAATTTGGAATTGGAAGTTAATTGAGTAACAGTCGATCAACTACGAAACACTACGTTGCGCGTGGCCCAACACGCACTTGACCTGTTTTTTCAATACATTTGTAGGATAGCATACATTTGTAATACGCATGTTCTGGTCTTTATAGGCCAAACTCAATTGAATAACTGAGGTGTGGCAGTAATACAGACAACATAAAAGACTGTGGGAGTCTGCGAGTTACGGCTCTCTGTCGAGTGCAAGAGGCCGCACGAAGCAAATTTGACGGAAATTTATTTCCTTTGTCTTACATTACGCCTACGCCAACGCTATATTGAATAGAATTGTAAATGAATTATTTTTAAAAGACCTTTTCGACAATATCCCGACTATAGACTTGACGATAAAAAGTGTAAAAATGTATTAATGGAAAATTGTCGCTACTTTACGTTTACTACTACTTTACGTCTACCACTTTTCGGTGTAACAAATGTTTACGTTTCACCCGAGAGGGATCCGTGCGGAGATAAAATGATTTAAGTTTTAAAATGAATGAATCATATCTGATAAAAAATTGCATTTATAAGATATTTATAACAAAACATTAATATTTTTAAAGTGTATTAACGATGATGACGGTAAAAAAGCAATCTAATTTTTATTTAATCGCCTGTTGTGAGTATAACTTATTATTTATTTTCATGTCATGCATTAATTAAAAAATGGCATGCAATAAAAGCCTTTTACTTTTACTAAAATTGCTAAGTTACACGTGTGACTCACTTTTACTTGCCGCTGAAAAGCATCTATATTTAGGTATAGAAATGTAAATTTTATTGCGTGCATTATAACACCATAACGCTGAGTGCACACGGCGACTACGCTGTGCGTTATTTAGACGGTCGAACTGGACCGTAGTGACAACAGAAAGTGTGCGAAAAGACAAAATCTGTTCACATGACATTCTTACGTGCATCATTCACAGTGGGTCGAATGTCGAGAGTATTATTTTTTTTTCACCGATCTAGACGTGACGAAACAGGCTTTTTTTTCAGGGGTAGATTTGGTTTTTCTATTTTTCTAATTGAAGGTAAAAATCCTCGAATTTAAAGTCTCTCGAAAGTCGAATCAAATTCTGAACCTCTAGGTATTAGAACAGTGCTGCAAGCTTGCAGTATAAAACATTGATTCAAATATTTGGCCTTTCAATAAAGCTCTACACAATACATACATATATACGTGACGAGGAATGTAAACTCAGATACTTGTAGACGGTAAAAAATTTAAATAATCACATTTATTTTAAATAAATAGCGTAATATTTTTTGCAGTTTGGGCATTAATATAATTTTTTATGTTCCGGATTTTTATCGAGTTAGTAAATGGCTTAAAAATTATTTGCATATGCTTTGATGCAACATAATTATGTATCATTTAACAAAAGTTATTTTGACAACTTAAAAGGAGTACGAAACGTTTTGGGATCATGGTAACCCACAGTCTCTAAGATTTGTAAGCTCCTAGAGGCTGTGCGGAGTGGGCGCGGGTGGCAGGATGCGCCGGGCGGGCGGCGCATCCGCCCTGCGCCAGTGCCGCCAGTCGCCCGCCGCCGTGCGCCCGGCCGGCCGCCGACTCTTCGCACCCTTACATTGTTAACACTTTATTATGCCATTAATCTAACTCGGTCATGCTAGGCATTAAACATTTTTAAGATAAAAAAGTTAAAATGTTTTAGAATAGAGTTCATATTCAATGTTATATTTATTTGAAAGTCTACTGTTATATCTGAAGCAGAAATTTATCTATAGATGTTCGCGTATTAATTATGTTTAAAAGTTGTTGCGCTAGGCCAACTAAAAAAACGAGCAAAAATAAATCTAAAACCGAGAAATTTGAGGAGAAAGTTGATAAAAATATTTTGGAGACTAAAGAGAAGCCTGAAGAGGACCTAGTTTGCGAAATGTCTGAACCCGAAGAATTTACTGAACCGCTACCTGATTTACCAACGAATGTTGACGATAAGAAAGCTAAAGAAGTGTTAATTAAAATAGAAACGGATGTTGTGCTTGATTCTATAAAAAATGAAGATAATGTCGAGGAATCCGAGTCTACGGAAATTGATACTCTCGATAAAGTGATTACTAAACGGGATATTCTGAATAAACGATATTCAGTCGATTATAAGAAAAGTAAGTTAGACTTCAAGCGTCTTTCTGTAGACTTCAGCAGAAATTCAGCAACTTTGGAAGAGTTGGCTAACCTGGAACAGGAATTAGCTCGGACCATAGTTGACGTACGTCCCGGCAGGCGTAAATCTACTGGTATTTTGAAATCCACAACTAGCGGCAGTAATACTGACATAAATGAACATCGCGTCAAAAGTAGACAAGAATCATGTTCAGACGATGACGAAGTTTTTGTAAAAAATGTGACCAATGAGAGTCAAGGTGATGGGCCTAAGGATCCGCCAGCGACCCCCGTTGGTCGTGATGAGCTGGCTCTGAGGAGACACAGGTTCTTTTCCGATCTGGTTTGTGCTGCCCGGGCGGCTGTTGAACATCGTGTTAGATTCGACCCCCTTGGACCGGTTGTAGCTGATTCAGGTGAGATTTATCCAGAATCTATTGATTGTCGATTTCGTTAACACTTAAAATATTTGTAATTAAATACTTAATGCGGATATAATATTTATTGTCCTATTAGTTTTCCACCCCAAGACATATTATTGCTAATTGTGCACTTATAATCTTTGAAGTGAAATAAAAAGTTTAGTTAATAATACAATGAATATATAGTAATAAAGTCCTTTGGTATGGTGACATATAATTGAGGAGCAAACAATTAATAATGTAGTCATAGTTTTTAAAGTAGGCGAAAATCGATGCGGTTGGCTGGAGTCCAAGTAAGCGCTCCGCTTTTGTGTCTTTGACCCTCTCCAGCCTCTGGGCTCAGATTAAAAGTCAAAATGCAGCCTGAAATTCAAATTAGTGCAGAAGTAAGAGGATCTAACTATTTGCGGAAGTAGAGATATATTATTTAGGCGCAATTAATATCTGCATAATATTTGATTTTTCTTTTATAGTCGTGAATTTAACGACAACTGGATGCCTCATAAAATAAACTGAAATCTTAAGAAATACTTTATACATACATTTTTAACATAGCAATCGATGCTGAGGTCGGTGATTGAATGACAAAAAATAATTCATTCTCGGATCATTACTCAGATCCTACACAAAAAATGACAATTATAAAAACTTAACACCTAGTTTTTGTAATATTGTTTTTAACCTTAGTACTAATATCTATATAAATGTAGCTAGTAACTATTAAAATTCTTCACATCATTTTATGTAGGTAGATAAAATGTAATATTTCTCAAAATGCAATCGTAAATTATTGTCCGTAAAATAAAAAAAAATGATAATCTTAACAATAAAATAAATTAGGGACCGGTTTAAAATAAATATACAGACATCTAATAACCTAGGATTAAGAAAAAATTTTTTGCTTATTGAATTATAGCACGAGTCGACGAGTAACATTTTAACTGAATTAAACGGAGCATTCTCCATCTGAATCATAAATTTAGTTTTTGAAATACTTTTCCGAGGTTCGTGTAAAATATATGCCGTCAATATTCACTTTAATCGACGAAGAAATTAAATATTCAATAGCGACGTGGGTTGGCAGTTAATCAGGCACTTTTAGTTGAAACGGGCATTCATGTTTCATGAAGCGCGTTTTCTGAAGATTTTTAGTTTATTTTCCGTTTAAGTGTTCTATATTCATAGCAGTAAATAAAAACTACTCTGGATGCCAGTTTGTGTACGGAATGGATATGAGCAAATTAACGTTATACAAATTCAAATTAAAAATAATCATTTAGATGTTCTTGCAAAACACTTATAAACGTAGATTTTACTTCTACCGTCATTTTCAAAAGCTGCTTTATAACTAGAAGAAACGGAAAGAAACACAATATTAACAATAATCTATGAAATGTGATCATAAATGAATTTCAAGGATGAAATAAACATGCAAATTTTTACTCGTGCAAAATATGGTCAGCTACGTTTTCTACAAAGTTGTACTACTGTTAATGTGCGTTCTAAATTCGTAGAATTAGCTACATTTCATTTAGCTTGTACTGTTTTGCTCAATTAGTAGACTAAAATGTTATGGGTTAACGCTTTGTGTTATGTTTCGTCCTCTCTAAACATCCGCTTCAGCAGATCGGTTTATTACGCGGAAATCGAATTTGCCTAATGCTGTTTATACCAGTATCTGTTATCGTAGCTCAAATATTACCGATGCAGATCATAAATAACATTACAGGAATTATTATTGACTTGAATGAATTGAATTATATGCTATAACACAGAAGTTAGATTAGAATCTAATCTAATCATTAGATGGAACTATAAGATTGAAAATGATTGCAACTGGCGGTATTATAACATGTATGCGTTTTTACACGAATTCTCAATTTTGCGTCACTAACGCTGTTTTAATTTGTAAGATATGTAAATAATTTGTAATGTATAATGTCTTTCACATAATTGGTACTTCAATAAAGTCTCGTATTACTAAGTACCAATGAGTGGCGACGTCCTTGCTACGCTGATCCTAAACAAACCACTGTAACCGCATCTAATCTATTTCGAGACATAGTGGTGTTAGTTGTGGATTGATTTCAACTGATTTATTTACTTAATTTGTTCGTAGCTATGTTTTTGACAGTTTTGTTGATTGGATGCCCCTAAATGCCGAGATATACAGGTAAGTCAAACGAAACATGCCATAAATGCTCAAACAAATGAAAACTGCAAAGAAAATATTTATAAACATTTTATCTGAATTCCCATATAAGCTTTTATCAACTATTATCAAATGTTATCGACTGATACACAGTTGCAACGAAATCCGCCCGTTCGTGTATTCCAAATATTCCGATGAACAAGATAACATTGCAACCTGACACACAAAATGTTCTGTGAATGAAAATATTCAAAGCTTACTTAAATTTATGAACATATAATGGTTTTTGAAGATGGCACGAGTCATCACAGAGCAGTGGCAATTAGCTATAACTTTAAAATACTTGTTGCTTCAGACTCTGAACCAGAAATTTCAGTATAGCACATTTATTGATTTACTTGAGATGAATATTTACGCTTAACAAAAGACATGTTGATGGGAATTCTACCAAATTTGTGTAAATCACACAGCCCTCTCAAAGCAAGCTGTAAGTATTATCTACAAAGGTGAATAGAACATTTTTGCGTGTCTCATAGTTTATCACGTTGCTATTATCTGGTTTAAGCACCTATTTATACGTTAACTACCAGGGCTGGCCCTGAGTATAACGAGAGGAGTGGTCGCTCTAGGCGCCAACAGTAGTTGCTTTAGGGCGGTGTTCCAATATTAGGGGGCTTTTTGTAGAGTACAACATTTTTTCTATGGTGCCCACAGATAAGCATCGATAAAAGGACGCTATCTGTGGGGATATTTGTCAGGGGGGGGAGGTGACTAATCGAAAAGTAAAACCATTTACATTGAATACAAACGTCACTGAACGGATATTCAATTGTTACACGATGTCACAGTATGGACGTATAGGACTGGCCTAATAATATGGTGATAAAAATATAGTTTTGAGGCCTCTGGCGTGACAATTACTTCATCGTTAACATCCTGCACAACAGCTAACAATAATTGCTAAAGTAATGGTCAAATTCTATGAATCACTAAATCATAAATAACTCCAACCTAATGCTTCCTGCTATAGTTTCCTGGAATTAATAGAATCTTTCACTTAGAAATTTTACAAGAAACGTTGCATTTGAAAACATACACTATAATTATTCTCGTATGAATGCCTAGAAATATGTATGAATTAAAATCGATTAATCAAATTGTTTGAATTTACAAAGTTTGTGTCATTTTTCTCTCATAATTATATTTTGTCTCATCTGACGATATTGATGGCTGAAATATAAAGAAATGAAAATTTTCCGTTCTAAAATGCTAAACTCCGCTGGTGTTAATTATGAGATTCTTTTAACAGTTGAAATATATTAAATAATATTTATTATATAATTCCATGTGGGTATACCAAAGTGTCGCAAAAATCGACAGAAGCAAACCGCCCGGTTTCGTGATAAGGCTTCAGATAATAATTATATTAAGAATGTTGTTAAATTCGTTAACAATGTTATTTATTTACTTAATTATGTTTCCGTAAAGTCGACCTGGCTAGCTTCCACTTTCTTGTTTTAGTCAGTTACTGGACCGAAGTGGATCAAGTAACTCACTCTCTTTGATATTTCCTACAGATATTTTTCTTCTAAAGCAGATTAAGGCAAAATGGTGACTAGCAATTATTTACTAATGTATCTACATAATAATCAATTAATAAGTATTTTATCCTGCAATATTATTAATTAATTTTAAGGATTATTTATGTACTGTTTTCTAGTAATGTGAAGTTCCCTGCCACTTACTTGTCTAGAAACATATTGGTGAGGCTTCTGACGATTGCACAATGTGGTGGTCACTTACTGTCAGTTATTCATTTAATAAAAAAAATATCGGTTCTATTTTTATGCCTTGAAATGATGAAGTTATTGATAACCTAATTTACTAGGTAAGTACTTATCTCATAATATTGTGTCTGAGGTACCTACCTTACATGCAGTTTAATTAAAATTTGTAATTAATGGAACTCCACATAACGTATAAGGTTAGTCGCGTTATGAATTCGGCGTTTATTAAATTTTTAAGAGAGGTTGTTGTAATAATCAAAATTATAATTAATATATTTTTTATGTATGTCTTGAATTCCTCACGGATTTCATTCGCATAGATTATTATTTAAGTATTATAAAATTGTTTTTATTTAATTGATATTTGTTGTCTTACCGAGAAATTAAGATTTTTAATCTTATCACAAATTAATTTTGATAAAAGTGGTGCCAATTGCAAATATGAACACTTCCAGTACATTCTTAAAAAAATGTAGTTGTGTCGTGGGGACAGTCGTGTATTTAACGTGTAACTGCTTTCTTAACGGTTATAATTATTTAACGTTGACGCGTTACCGGGAATTAATCCAAAAAAGTATGGATAACAAATTTGGGAAATAGACCTTGTTGATGCAACGTCATATCTATCGCATATATTTTAACAGGAGTATATAGAATAGCTTAAGAATAAAACGGACATAACCAAAACAAAATTATACTAATGGATGGCTAAATAATAAGAAAAACAGTGAATTAATCGAGGATTTTACCATATCTAATGCGGCGAAAGGGAGGCGTTACAATTTTGAAATCGTTTCGCAGCGTTACACAACTTCTATTTAGTATACTTTTGGCTCGGAGACGCTAGAATATTTGTTTAAGTTTCAGTCGATATCTCTTGTCAACTTGTTCTTTAATGTTTCTGGCACCGCTTTCTTCATAATATAGTATTTTATGGACATTAATGGATAGCTTTTGAGAAGTTCTTGCTAACAATATACCATGTTTACATTTTGACTGGGCCTTGGTATAAAAATTACATTTATTTTTCTTTAATACCGTACAAATAAAAATTAAATATCTTGACACGAGTTATCGATCAAGACTAAAAAAAAAAACATCCAGGTGACGCTTCTTCCTCCGCCGCATTTGATGTATTTACGGTCCTTAAATAATCCTTCAAATTCTTTTAATTTCTTAGGTACCCATTAGTATAATTACATTTCGAATATGTTTGACAGACATGGAGCTGCAACACTATACTATATCCCCTGTTTTGCTGTCATCGATTTTTTGAAATAACTCCCAACATGGAAAACAATTTTAAAAAGGTCTCCATGTTAAAAATATGTTTAGATATAAACAATGAATATAATACTGAATTAAATATCTCCTTTTTTTAAAGCCGATAAATTAATAAATTTATTTCAATTCACAGCCACTTTTATTTAAATCGCTTATTATTTTAGTCTAATTACTATAATAAATAGATGTCTCCATAAAAAAGAATAAACGCTTAGTTTAATTTTCGCATGAGCGCTTATCGTTTTATTATAGTCGTAATTGCCCAATTTTTCTTTTAATATGCAAACAAAATTATGTAGTACTGTAGTAGGCTTAATATGCAACAGAAAATAACCTGAAGCTGCTTTAAAGATTTACAATTTTATTGTGGATTGACCTTTTCCCACAACAATCGTACGCGTGGAATATTGAAATTTCTATTATTGGTATCATGAGTTTTGAGCGACTTATCAAGATAAAATATTCACTATGTATCCATTAGTATCCTAATATGCATCCAATTTCGACTAGTAGTTTTTGAGTGATGCGCGTCCAAACATACAGAAAGAAAGATAAACAAACATTCAAAAGACGTTTCATTCTCATGCCTTATTTTACTCCTATAAATATATCTTTCCTTTTATCTTTATTATTTTCTTAATCATACACGAGATACAACGTTAATATATGTATAGATTACATCATTAAAACGACTAACGAATACCGTATCGGTGACTACATAGTTTCTCTCCCATAACCTCTCGTTCATCTCAGTCATCATTGTCAATACGTCACCGAAGCCGGTGAGTCACTGCGATGGTCAGGCGGGCGAGTAGCTGAGTGCGATACTTCGGCCAGTTCGTACGGTTTCTAGAGAACGAGTGATCGTCAAAACAGCCGGTTAGGCTGAATCATAGCGGCATCCGCTCACCACCAGCCGATAGCGGTGGCCGACCGACTAGTGCTCTTGCGCGCATGTCCACGTTTACACGCATTTCGCATTCGTGCTCTTATCAGTGCGTGAAGGAGCAACGGTTTTGTGCATCTTTGTGACAGTGCAGTATAGTTTGACGTGCCCGTTAGTAGCGGTGAGTTCTGTGCCTCCTACTTATATAAATAGCCACTCTGACCTTGGTCTTACTATCGCGTACACAAATACAAGTTCACTCTAAAACATCGCTACAAATAACCCGAGTAGGTATCACGTTTTAATTGTATTTTTAGTTGCTTTTCGGTTCATGAATATGATGTGCAAGCATGATGTCATGGATTACATGAGTAGAAGCTAGGAGTTGGCTCGGCGCCTGCGACCGAACCTCAACCGATGTCATTCAACTTTAATAAGTTTATGTTACACATGTTGATATTGTTAGCTAACTAATTAAAGTAGCTATTCCTCTTTGTATAATGCTATTCTCGTAGTACTTGATATTTCTAATTATATACCGTTAATTAGTAATTACTGTCTGGATATTTGTTAATCGTTCACAATAAATGTGTTTGTATATATAATGGGAGGTACTTGTTGTCATTAGTTCGAACTTATTAATAAACAAATGATGAATTTATTTACATAAACATTAAATTTCCTCTTAATATTTATTTTCTTACAAATACGACTGATTATTTGTTTTGGCAATGTTAGTATAATTTATCTCTTTATACAATTATATTAATATACAATGATATTAATTCAATATATACAGTTATATTTTTTTTTTAAAAAGATAACAATGAACTTGCAGTTACACTGTCCTCCGCTGCACTGTCTTTCGCCGTCCTTGACCACCTGTGATAAACTTCGAATAAGACAAGGAGAGACTGAACTTCAGTGTACGTCAAAAAATTGTGTTAAATGGCACAAGAATATTTAAAATCTATTATTTAGGTTACATTTGATATTCAAAAATGTTGTATATATGAAAGAAAAATATATATTTAATATCCAGTTTGGATTTATGTATTTGGAAAATCCAGGGAAAATTGGAACACAACAAACTGTAATCTGCCGATTGTTTATAACCTATTTATTGTTCTTGACTTATAGAAAGCATAAATTCATCTTGATTGATTACATTCGATCTTAGTTCCCAACGCGTGAACGCTGTATCATTTCTAACTGATAAGACGGCAAATTTTCCAAATCAGTGGATTTTAGGGGAGATAATCCCTTGTAACAAAAGGGTTTCCTGTTTAGTCCAATAGCTTCATGTGATAAGCACATTAAAATAGTCTTTTGAAATAGAGCTCGATTAATATGCTTCATGTATGTCCAATATTTTAGGACGTACAGTGACTTAAATACCAAAAACAAAATAATATTAATACCGTATGCCACTTTGTCTACATGAATTCATACAAACTATAATACACAACACAACAATGACATATTTTGCCTGGATATAGATATAAATAGCTGAGACCAATTTAAATAATATTCTAAACAATTGGTTTATCAACATCATTACGTCATGAAAGGGAAAAGCACACGTGTATTGTTATTGCTCTTTGAGCCGCGGAATCGATTCCTGTGCCATTGTCTGCTCGTCTACTGGAGTGGAAAATAATTAGTCGAACGCTGTTCTACACTCTGATGTGGTGGTTATTGTGTCCTGTTCATGTTTGACTTCCATTTATGACGCTAAGTTTTCAATACTTAAATCAATGCCAGCCAATTACTAAGTTAAAAGTAGCTATAGCGGTAATATTGGAATTTACATTGAATATTAAAATGTAACCGAATAAATATGAAGGAGTTACATTTAAATTCGTCGCTGATTAGAGGTATACTGTTAATGATTCAACATAAAGCGGTGAATCGTATTTACGATCGGATAGAAATGTTTTAAGTATAAAAAGAAAACGTGTGAATGTTCTGTTTAGAGCAAAAGTGTCATAATTAGAACATGAAATATTTATGATGGAATATTCGATGTGAATGTTTACATGTCATATTGCTAGATAAACCTTTTTCCAACTTAAGATATTTTCGATTTGCTTCTTAAAAGTAATGGTTCGATATTGCACGTAACAGATACCCCAAAACAATTATCATAATAATACAATGAAGATTTTAAATAATAAATGTAACTTAACAATACAAAGAGATCAACATGTGGCCTACTTTACACAGCTATTTTGTTGCAATAACAAATAACGATTACGTTGGTGTGTTTCTGGAAATACCCCTAGAAATAAATTCCATTCTAAGTCCCGGATAACTACATTCGGGCGGAGTTTGGCTGTTTAGGGGTATTGTTTTATGGACTAATCCTTCTGAGGCGTCTTCCCCAGAAGGACAACCAAGTTTCGTCGAGTTGAGACCTCAAAATTGTTACTGTTAATCTGAAAACATTTACTTTACTTAAAACTTGTTTAATGTAAATTCGCTTGAATTCTCATTAAATTAAATGCCTCAGGAAAACTATGGCATATAACTTCTATAAAATCTCCTTCCATTACTATTTTGACATAATCAAAATTACTGCCACATAGTTTAATATTGATATATTTAGTTTGATCTTCGATTATGATGTTTTGCTTTTCCCGTTAGCTCTTCATCTGTATCAAAATTTGATATCGGGAATATGTGGTAATATCTACCTTAATATATTTATTCAGAATTTTATTTCCGCTCTTGACTAAGCTGTTCACGGACTGGAATTTTTATCACACAGTCGGAATCATCCGCTACACATTTTAATGCCACGAAATTTGAAAATTCGCTGCGCTATATTTCCTCCGACCTTTTTTATATCTTCTTATAACTGTAAGCATATAATCGTATATACACGTATAAGAATATTATCATATGTATAAGTGTTGTCCAGAAGTTTTGTTATAACAATCCTCACGTCTTTCATATTGTGATTTCTGGAATGATCAAATTTGTTACTACGGTAAATGGCAGGTATTACAATTACATTAGAAATTACTTTGAAATTAAAAAAGATAAATCACGTATAACATGCTCTATTTACTTACCACAATCCCGTTAAGCTTTCGGTAAAATCGTAGAAAAACAGTAACTTACACCACGAGCTCATTAAATTTCTGCATTCAAAAAAAAACTCATTTATTTCCTCGTCGAGTTTGTGTATTTTAACACTGTTCAAACTATTTTATAGTATGTGGGTTTTACTTACATTGACAATATCTATTCTGTTATATATCTCGGTCCCTTTATTATATTTTGTTTTGACCAGCTGGCACTTTTCCCATCCCATACGTAATATAAATATAGCAGAGAATATCACTGAAAAGCAACGATTCTGACAACACCTCTCGTTATAGCCCACCCAGTATCCCAATCTAATACATTTGCACTATTATTACAGTCGTGACATTTTATGGTTCTCGTATCGTTTCAGTTTATAATATTCATAATTTCTGCATTACTACATCTAGTATGTTTTAATAAAATAGTGTTTGCTTTCGGGATCAACAGAGGTCGTACTTAAAAATGTATGGTCTAATTCATAGAGGGGACTAACGAAAGTAGAACGGGCTGAGTGGAATTTGTGTCACCTCAATCGCTAGGTGCACCTGCTGCCTGTAATATTATACCCTTCCATATTCGTAAAATACAATTTTGTTTTACGGAATTCAACATGGATGTGGTTACGATTGTATTATGGTGACTTCTTTGCTCATTTTCGAAAACCGGGTATCGATCACGAGGTAAGATCAAAGTATCGTAATAACATAATAATCTTATTATATTTTCTACTTTAACATAAATCCTTCGTGGTTATTGATAATTGGTTTATTTTTCTGTAACTAGAAAATATATTGTACTCTTAAACTTGTTACATGATTATTTTAAAAGATAAGACTTGCACTTGACATTCATATATAGACAGTAGAGTAATAAGGGCTATTTGTAACTACGAGTAAGAAAAAAACATCATGTTAGTTTTTTGCTGCTTTTTCTCCCAGGTTCGTTCATGGTAAAGATCCGTTGAAATAATAATTTAATTTCGTTAAAATGATTCAATAATTTTTCAAATTAAGAATTTGATTAATTGTTTACAATGATTGATTGTTTTAATATGTTAAAAATTTACCATGTGTTCGAAGAGCTCGATATGGTTTTGACGTAGCAGGCGTGATTCGTGACACAGTTTCAAAAAGGTCTACCCTGAACTTAAGCAACACCAAGCGCTCGTTAGCGCAGCGCAACAGATGGTCTGTCTTGAACACTAATGGCCATTATATAAGTACATTCAGTATCGTATATGCTATTTTTATTTAGTTTCCATGGAACCCGACGAAGGTTGGCGGTTTCTGGCGTACGGTATTTAATACAACAAAATAAATACTTTGTATTTAAAAATCGTTGCCTCTGTTGCCTGTTTATATTTGTGGAACAGATTCATTAACGGGAAATATTAAAGTTTCCGTCGTCGTGTTAGATTAACAAATTACATTGCTAATGAAATGTTACGATCTTTCTCGAATGTTCCATTGTTTATCGTTAAGGAACTAATTACTTCTGTTGATTGAGCTCTGTATTTCGCTTTGGATTCTGTGTTTGAGAGATCTAGACTACAAAATTGGATACAAATTAAAATGGCTACAATATTTAGAAACTTGTGTATCAACAAAAAATTAAGTTGTTGATAAAATGTACTTGAATCACGCACTTTAATTACATGTAACATACACTAGAAATCCAGGTGTTTTTGATATTTAAGTGATTCGAGATTAGCTCGTCGAGATCCATATAAGACGATCGTAAATACAAATACGTAATAGTCTTAGTCATTTTGCATCGGCCTTGGCCATGTACCTAAAAATAAACAACACCAACTTCGCTCAGAGCGCTCCACAGTGCATATTCAGACATTTCTTTCTGGAAAATTAAACTAAGCCGCTCACTGGAGTCGATTGCAGTGCTGAAAAATCGTTTTCAGATCTTATTCACGGAATCGGTAGGCGTTCTTGCGGCCGTGTAATGAATTTTGCTTCAAATTCCTTAACCATGATTAGTGGAACGAAACGAAATGGGCAAGAAATCAAGAATAAATTTTCTTAACTACCGCATTTGCGGATAACGACGTACCGACTTTGGCCGGGATAGAATAAGAAGTAAATTATCCTCATTAGGTTATATCTATCTCATTGGTTAAATATTTTTTAAAAGGTCCTGAGTTATTACATCATTACCTTCTCTTAAGAAGCAATTCTAATGGGGATAAGTTAATGTGTATACGATAGTTAACTAATGAATGTGGTAATAATTAATTTGAACAAACCATAATATAAGTTATTACAATGTTGCACACGACTTGAAAAAGCAACACTGAACACAAGAACAGTTAAATTTATTAAATATCGACCATTTGGGTAAGACATAGATAGATATATATTTTTTTTGGGAATCGAATACTTTCCATTTGAGTGGAAAACGTTCGTTCTTTAGTGACATTTGTTCGTCTTTTTTTTTTTTATTGGAATCTGAAAGGCTAGAAAAAGGCGACGATTAGGTCGTAGCTGGTCATCATCGATATTTTTATGTGACCTTCTGATGGTAAGTGATCATCATTCCCCGTGACCATCAAAATAAACACTCCACTAGATTACAAAAGAAGAGTGCAACATCATACTCGTTTTACACTACATTTAACCGTATTTAAACGATCTCATGACGTGATAAAGCTCCAGGATCATCTCAGAAGAAAGCCCATTCTACAATTTGCATATGCGCGGCAAAAAATATCGGTTTAATGATGGATGATGATTACGGAGCTCTATCGACGTGAATGAAACTTCATTGTCTTGAAGTTACGTTCGAACACATTCGTATAATGTAATTCCACGCCATAAGTCCCACTCGACAAGCCCACTTCCGTCCAATAACGCTCACTATCCCTATGTTTAATGTTAATGAGTCGTTGACACGACGAAGTCCGGTTACTCTGTACAACTTGTGACACCAATATTATGATTAAAAAGGCTTGAAAATTCAAAATTACCTTCAAATTTAGTTCACCCTAAAAGTAATTTTAGTAAAATAAAATGTAAGCACCGTTAGTCAAAGTTATTAAAGTGTTTATTAATTGAATATTATTTTGTGTCGATTCAATATTTCTTTACCTACCCTCTCCGATGTGGAGGGTTAAAACTTAAAATGCATAAATATTTTATAGCATAATATACCGCTTATCACGTATATCTACTTGACCTAAAGGTTAGCTGGTAGGCTAACTCGCCTATTGTACCGTATTTTTTATTGTGGTCACTAAAGTTTATATAAATAAATATTTGTTCTATAACATTCTTCATTGTGTCCAATCAATTTTATATGAAAAAGTAAGGAGTGTATGTAGTGAAATGACAGCCACAAGTCTAGAAGTTTATGGAGAATGTTTTTCGATTTCATTTGTTTATATGCGACAAACAACTTACAGTTAATGTTGAAATCGTAAAGAAATCAGTTTCGCTAAGTAGTTTTTATAATAGCTAGTTTCATTTTGTAAATATTTTTGTTTGTTGGCTTAATTGTTTTTTAATATTCGGCATCCACTGTTCTATGAATTACAATTGTGTGAAGTTCTACTGCAATTATATTCTTCTATGGGTTTAATCTCTTTTTTTACGCTAAATATTTGAATTTGGTGCCATAAAATGTAGTACTAAAAAAAATAATGCTAGTGTGAGTT
>DWPA01001107.1:0-20009 GCA_018251375.1 Calpodes ethlius
AATGTGGTGCATACGGTTACAAAAAGCATTGACGCTCGATTTACATGACGCGTAAGTATAGTTTTTTTGTTCCTCTTTCTTCCACATTTAATAGCTCACTATAGAAATTTCCGATAATTCAGGCGCGACTCATGATGCATGGAACCCGCCGAACCAACTAATGTTTGATTTTGTCGATTAATAGTGCATGAAAACTAAACAAATTATATTTCCCGGGTAACTTTTCATGTACCTATTCGTTTTATTTAGTTAGCGAGTATTGAACAAAACAACAAAAGTTAGCTTGACAATTGAATCAACAAATGTATCGACGAACGGAACCAGTCGGCCGATATACGTATATTTAGTTTTTTACTATCGAATAAATAAAATGTTACAATTAATTGCACTTGATTTTATATGATCTATACGTTTATAAATAGTCATAATAACGATATCTTTGTATCATCTTAAATTTAATAATTGTCATAAAAATTGAGTTCTGTTTCATATGTTGAGTGATATTCTAAAAATACGTTTAAATAATTTGTAACACCGTCACACGGCTAGGTATTCCTACTCGACTACGATGACTTCTAGGTGAATAAAGTATACTTTATAGAGTACAAATAATTTGAATATTTACGTAACTTCACTATTTTCGAAGTCGTCACCTTTTTTTAACCATAAAATTACGTTCATTTAACATCCTCTTAATTTGCTAGGGCTTTAAATACGTAGATATTTTAATCTTTTTCTTTCGGATAAGTTAAAGCCATTTTTGTATCAAAGGGGTAATGGTTAATTTGACTCTAAAGTGACATTAACTTTAAATGATTTGTACAGATCCTTTTAATTTGAAAATAATATTCAGTTACATTAATGGTCTAATAAATGTAACCTTAACCTATCAGGACAGTTCAAATTAAGAATAAAATGTTTAAAATAATTTTATTCAGCCATATGACAACTGTTTAAAATCTCTCTTTTTAATTCTAACGCATATTTGACCTTCAACCTTGTTAACCAAAGTCATTGAAGTTCAATTGATCTTAAATTCAAAAGAATATAATATATTTGAAACGTCGTTTTCGTTATACGGTTCATCTAACAACGAAAAAATGGACATCACCTCGTAACCGATTTTTCTTGGCCTTTTTTGCCTCCTTGAACTGCCATGATAGCCCTCAACCTTCACTAAGGAATGTTATTGTCCTTTTTAAGAATTATTAATTTAATAATTTCTTTGTTTCATCGCTTTTTCTAAGGAAGTCAAACGACCCTTCTAAGCTACAACTTCAGTAATATAGTTTTTATTAACACTTGTGCTCGAGTTTTGAGCTTTGGGCCTATATTAAATTTTACTTTAACTCTGGCAAGAAAGAAATAGGCTAGAGAAAAAAATGTGATAGATTTAGTTGGACAACCGAAGCCGTAACGATCCCCTTGGAGACACGTAAAAAAGGGATGGTCTAAATCTTTCGTAAATTCGCTATAATATGTTACAATCAGACCCATGCCGTGAAAATACATTCGTTACAGGTGCTTTTCTATTGAAAAAACTCCTCAATCAAGTTGGTTAGTAGAACAATCTATACCTATTCAGTTAATCCTTTAAAAATGAACAATATAGTTGTTTTACAAGAATCCTTTTATGAATCTATTTATTGCAATGTAAGCATGGTATTGTAAAAATATAGCGCCAACTTAATACAATTAGGCCCGGGTAATTGGATTAAAATGCAACAACGCCAGTTTCAAAGCAATAGTGGCACACGCGACGAACTGATCTAATCTGACATAACCTATATAATGTTATTTATGACTTCATGGAGGCTATCGACCTTTGTTCAAACGACAACCTGGTTCACCGCTTTCGTTCGCGCCGGTAACGCGTCGCTGACCACCTGTGTTAGTGAAAATGGGCGATGTTGGCCCATTTTCACTAACACAGTTGTTGATGTTAGCCGCGTTAACAAATTACAACAAGGTAATTAAGGGAATAACATACAATTACATATATTATGTTTTTACATTATTTTATACATATATTATGTGCATTAAAAGTGTAAGTAAATTGTAAATGTAATTGTAAGTGTGTTGTACATTATTTACTTAATGTGGTAATGGGTAATAGCATTAAGACTATTAAGCTTTTATTCGTATAATCAGCCTCAATTGTTCATGAGTGAGTAAAATGTTAATACTCAACTGTATGTTAGTACTTTAATCTGTATTAAGAAAAAAATATTATAATCGAATATAAGATCCGTGTTTTCGTATAATATAATTTCGTCCATTGATTAAGTAAGGATCTTAATAGTATTTATATAGAAACAAAAGTGCAAACGTTACGCGTTGGTCGCCAAACCAAACCTCTCTGACCGGAGGCGTGACTCATGTTTATGCTATTCTAAAGAGCTGAGGTGCACTCGGGCATTAAAGCTTTGCATTGGCTAAACAAAGGACAACACCACCACGAACTGGCAAGTAGTCTCGCTTTGCTCCTAACTAGTTCAGTGCGTGGAGTATTATTAATAACGAAATTCATTCGTCTAATTTATTTCCTATCTATGCAAATTTTATTATTAAATTTGATTCAAACTACATAGGTACATGGCTGTGCACAAAATATACATAAGACTTTAAATAATTTATAAATTAATGTATAAAAAGTACACATAATAAATATTTTCTTAAAAAATCACAATGATAATAATAGAGTTTATATTAATTTACCATTGATTAAAAAAAAAACAACAATTCAAATGACTGAAATGATATACCAATTTTGTTTGCTTCGTGTCATGTCAACGCAAATCAGTTAAGTTTTTTATTTAAAAATAAATATATTACTAACCACGTCCATTTTGTTTTCTTTTACTTTAAGACTGCAGTGTCATTACTGCCGTAAAGTTTATTCTAGTCTAAAAGCAAAGTATTTTCACAGAATGCTAATGTAATGAAACCGTTTCAAAATTTCTTCACTGGACGTTAATGTGAAGTGGTCTTATACTTTTTGGGGTCATTTGAGCAGCCTCTGCTTTAAACGATTTGTATCTCGGCGGATTCCGAGCGAATGGCCACCGCTTCGATATGAAGTTTAAGTCGGTCAACGAGCCTCCGAGTCGCATTGGTGTTAGTGGCTGATTCATCTCAATTGAATGAGCAGACTTCTTAATTAACCGTATATTATTTTTATTTTTAAAAGCCATGACTCAATGTTTTAATGACGGTTGTGTTGCTGCTGCCAACGAACTGAAGAATACATAATTGAAAAGCTTTTCATACAACTTGTACCTATCTACGTAGTCTTTATGGTGATATACACTCACGTTATCCTTGATTTTTTTATGACTTAATTGTGTTAACTTATTACGAAAAGCAATCTTAGCGTAGAGGGATTCTCTATCATCTTCCTAGTGTATTGAAGAGTACTTGCGATAAATAATAACAATAATATTGTATAAAAAGCGTCTAACGTGTTAAATACATAAAAATACGCCCAATACAGATCATGCACGCTAAAACTATTCAGTGGTAGAATTTAAGTAATGGGTGCGAATATTTTCTAGGCGTTTTATATATTTCATATTTACCTTATTTTAACGTTTTTAGGTGTCTGTCTTACTTTTATCATTCTTATTTAAACAATTTTCACAGAATTTTTATTTTACCCTTTTTATATAAAACTTCATGATCGCCTATGTATATCATGTAAATAAACGCCTATGTACATCAGTACATTACTGCCAAAAGAGTAATACAATATAAAAATGTATACATTCTGTATGGTATTTACAATGTATGCTATATTGTTTCAGTACAAA
The DNA here is from genome assembly GCA_018251375.1 of Calpodes ethlius. NCBI lineage: Eukaryota > Metazoa > Arthropoda > Insecta > Lepidoptera > Hesperiidae > Calpodes > Calpodes ethlius. The sequence goes on from DWPA01001107.1 coordinate 3,810, forward strand.
TGCAGCCACCGCGATTTAGTATGCAGCCATCATCATCAAACAGTATAGTCAGAGAGGGCACAACTAAGATATTACAGTGTTCAGCTATAGGTAAGGCTTTCTGTACCTACAGTAACTCTGTTAATAAAGCAAAGTGGTAAGAAAGAGAAAACTCGTAGCCGTAGAACCGTGCTCAAGGCCGTTAGGTAAAAGATTAGCTATGAAGATTACTTTAACGACAAGCCGTAATTCCACAAACAAAAGTTATTTCTCTAAGATTTATTTGCGTATCGGATAATAAGAAATAAATTTGGTTATTTGACAACTTTATTACATTTCAGGTATCCCTCAGCCTATGTATAGATGGCTAAAGAATGGGGTCCCTCTCGGTGACTACTCCTCAGAATTGTTTTTTAAGATTCACAACACGCAGCGACAAGATGCCGGAGCCTACCAGTGCATCGCTAAAAATGACGTTGGTGCCATTTATAGCGAAAAGAACAACATTGTCGTTGCTTGTAAGTAAAACATGGAACCATAGACAGCCATTATTCTAATGACCCATAAAACAACAACTTTACATTTAATAATTCTAAGTGAAAAGAATTCTAGTTAATTATTTGTAAGTCATATTAAACGTGAAAGCAGGTCACGTATAATGTTAATAATTCAACAACGTGTACTGGATGAGAAACTACTGACAAATGTTTATTTACACTTTATTACGTTTATGTAATCTGTGGTTAGGGCTTTCTTGCATCTATGTTAACTAAAGGTAGTTAACCGTTCGTTAAATTCGCTATAGTGAAATCCTAGTTTTGTGTAAATTGCCTAGCCTAGCCTCCTGATGTTAATTAGTCATCGCCGCCCATGGACATTAATAACATCATATACCTACATCACTGATGGGTGATGTGTTGCTGACAAAGCAAGTAATAGGTAGAAAGAAAGGAATGTTTCGGATAGTGCCAATTAAATATCTCCTTTTCTCTCATCCTAGACCTGCAATGTGTTGGTAATGCATATGTTACCAGGGCTCAAGATGGTATTTTTTTAAGAACCAAACCACGTGGTCAATTTTAATATGAATAACGAATATTGCATCGTCGTAACGAAATGATTGCTATCGCATCTGAAACAGTAGTCTAAATTTTGTCTGATATTGTAATCATTAACTTAACCTCTCATATAGTGTCCAGTGTTCATGTTCTAAGAAAGTGTAATTTTTGCTAATGGCGTTGAACGAACCGCCTAACATTACTTAGTAGCGTGATGATGCAACTGAACTGTAGTTTTATTGTCGTATTTTACACGACAATTCCTAACATGAAACACTACTTTCAATATTAAGTGTAGCATATTAGTGTTTTTTCACAAACTCGCTTAGTGGTGTGACATTAGTCCATTTTGCCCTCACATTAAATTATAGAGTCGCCGTTCTGAAATCTACTCTATAATTTGAGTAGAATTATTAAACATAAATTCATAATCATTAATAGTGTTAGTTGTTTTCCGTTTTTCTTACGCATAAAGATTTTTTTTATTCACTTTTATAGATATGGGCGTATTTGAGAAAACCGTAGAAAAAGTAGTCACAGTAGAGTCAGGAAAAGCTGCTATACTAGAATTTCCGCATATAGAATCGGAGCCTCCACCGTCAGTTGTTTGGCAAGATGAGAACGGAGTCAATGGTGTCCTAAGATATGATCAAAAATATGCTATCACAGACAAGCACCAACTAGTCATATTATGCGCTTCTCAAGAAGATGAAAGAGCTTACAGGTTAGTAACTATTAAAGTAATAAATGTAAATCAACATTCTTGTAACATTAATTAATAATTACATATAACATTTATCAATATTCTAGGGCCCGTGCGATTAATACTCAATCGGGTAAGGTAGAAAACAGCCCCTATGTACGTCTTACCGTTTATGGAGATGATAACAAGGAAATCGCTCCAGAAATAATCATAAAACCGGAAAACACAAAAATAATAAAAGGTCAGGAATCCACCAACTTATATTGCATAGCCAACGCTCGACCTCTCCATGAACTGGAAACTCTATGGTTCAAAGACGGAGTTTTGATCGATTTGGCCGGGATCACATACGACTTGAACGATCAATGGAACAGAACTTTAAGTTTGATTTCGGCCAATTTAAATCACACCGGGGAGTACACGTGTCAAGCGAGACTGAAAACAGGTGGATTTGCTACAGTCACCGCTTCAGCGACCGTCACCGTATTCGAAAAGCCAGTTATGTTAACAAGTTTGAAATTTGAAACGTACGGAGAATTCGGAACTTCAATAACTTTAGAATGCAACGTGCAAGGCATACCTCTACCCGGCATCACGTGGTATAAGGACGCGAGGAAGATTGCAAGCGTAGGAGCAGACGCCGGGGAACCTGATAATGCCGATGTAGACGATGGTGCAGGCAGGTATAGAGTGGAAGTGGACCGATCACTCGTCATCAGCAACTTGAAAATGGAAGATATGGGAATATACCAATGTATCGCAAGCAACGAAGCTGGGGAATCTTCTATCTACACGTGGCTGAAGATAAAAAGTAAGTTTATATTATATCCGTAGTTTATAAAATAAATAATGATTGCAGTTTAATAATTGCTGATATCGTACAGTGAAGGACATTAGGCGCTTCCCACGCAGTCAGATGAAGTTAATAAGAATGAGGACCGCGGATAAAAAGGCAAAAACATTCAAGTTCGATACCGGCAGTAAGATAATTAATTTGTGTATATTATTGCACATGTTTTTACCACTTAGTACTTGATTGCTTTACCATTGTTTTATTATGGTAATTCACTTTGCCTTCACCGAGAGAGACCAATGCATTAAGATGGTACTAGTATAGGTACTATTGTCAAATACTTTAATATATATCCACCTAAACACAAGTTATTTGCAGTTATGTAGATTATGACCACTGGTTTAGTTTGAATTGTGTGTGATATGTACCTTTTATGAAGCATGTATTCTTATGTCGATTTTGTTATATTTTTACCGATGTAGATAAAGAGGACCAAAATTGTCTACTAAGGTATGTAGTTACACTTAATTTATGATACATGAATTCATGATAATGATAAAAATATTAACGTGTTCCACCAAGTTACGATGGCAGTGCTGATTTATGAGTTATATATTTTATTATTTTATTGCTTACAGTTCGATTTTAATGTTATGTTTCGTCATATCTTTTTAATAACATATAGATACATAGTTTTGTTGCAAGTAGACCATTTTCGTATCAGTAAGTTTATGTGGATGTTAGCAGTCTTCACATATCCAATATCTGCATGCAAATAACATACCATTATTAACCGTGAATGCTTATCTTTCGTAATTTGAAGAGATCCATTACTTGACTTTGAAATGTTTCTCACTACGGAAGATAAACATCGTTATAATTAAGTTATATAACAAGTGGAATGCAATTTTAGTAAAATTTACTAGTTTTTAATATTAGGAATATTTAAAAATTACGCATTTATATTTACTATAATTAAGTTAGGAATGAACCAAACGTATTAATTTAAACACATGATATGATACAGTGTTAGCCTAGTTGATAATGCATGCGTGTGATTCACTAATGATTGTCATAGTATAGGGTAATGAGGATCACATCACTTATTTAATACGAGTGTCGAGTGTACTAACAATAGTTAAACGCGGTTCGAGCGGTTTGTTTGAAAGCATAGTGTATAGAGATGTGGTAGTGCTCATACTAACTCGTTGTGTGGCTCGTAGCCTCCCCGCCCATTATGCAGACGCCGCCCGCCAACTTGACCGTCCTGGACGGTAAGGACGCCACCATCACCTGCCGCGCGGTGGGCGCGCCTACACCTAACGTCACGTGGTACTTCAATGGTAAGTGTAATGTATAGTGATAGTTTTTTTTATATATACATTCAAATTTGTAAATGTGTCACTTTTGATACGACGATGTAGTAGGTAGTGGTTTGTTGATTTGATACACATTGATGTCAGAGCCTAAAGATAGAGGTAAGCAGAAGCTACTATCAAAAGATATTCATTTCGGGCTCGAGTCCCACACTGTGGTCTGGGCCACGAGAAAGACCACAAGACAAGATTCCTAATTTATACTTGAGACTCGAAAATTATTGAGTAGGATTTTTGGAGTAACTTTTAAATGCAGAATAAAACTGGTTATTAATAGTCATCTATGACGTATAAACTGTAAAATCTTGAGATTAAATGTCGTTATTCCGAGCATACGTTTAAGGACATATGCCTACCGATTACTCAACAGCTTTATTTTTGGTCTGGAATATGGCTAGACTTCGCGGGTACTTTTTCTTCTAGAACTCTCGATGAGAGACTGTGCTAGCGTACCTATACAGAATTTCATGCATACGTTATTAATTTTAAAAACTTTCCATATCACATAGTTACGTAAACAAGTTAAAAGTATCCCATATATAATTTTTCAAGTTTCGACAATTTCTTTGCGGCAAATGTTGGTTGTTTTGTTGTCTACATACGGTACAATGTTGCATTAAAAAGGTTTATACTTTGCCGTCAGCAGTTAATATTTCTTACGTAATATGATCCGGAAGAAGTGTTGCCAGATACAGGGACATTATTCCTGATACAGTTATACTTGGGTGATGTTGACAGAACTTAGTATCTAGATTTCTTTTGTGTTTGTCTTATCCGGAATATTGCAACATTTTGAGACAATCCTGAATTTCGTCGACATCTAGCAACTCTGTCCGTAAGGTAGAGGTATATATGAATATTTAATGTTGCATACTAATAATGCATACAATTTCACTTTTGCTCGGATCCAGTGACGTATACAGCCAGTACATAATATTTTGTCGATATACCATATTTACTAGCGTCAAAGTGTGTAGAAGAAATATATATGTAGATATATATTTGAGTCGTACAGTACTGTAGTATCTTACAATGCAACTACGTATAAACGACATTAGATATGGCATGATATAACCGCAGAAAAAAATATCATCGTGTATGTAAACTAATAATTCACTCTGATACGTCGTTTGCGGCCGTACATCCTGCGTGATGGTAACGCCACATGTATCTAGACCACAATGCTGCAAAAGACCACAGAAGTCTGTGGTTATTTTCGAAAACCAAAGAATGTTTAATGACAATAATTTAAAATTGAAAAAAAAAATCTTAAATAATTTCTGGCCAGTTATTTTTTAAAATACACTCAGTATGTTACAATTAGTGAATCGCAGTTAAATGTTTCTCTTTATGTACGTTTATATTACATCATTGTAACTATATATCATTATAACGATATATGTTTTAGTTCTAATTACTTTTAAGTCATGATCGAAACTTACTCATAAATATAATTGAAATGAATCAAATGATATAATAAGTTTACAAGTGACACATAGCTTAATACAAACTATTTAATCTACACGTAGCCTATAATTTAAAATTTATTATTATTTGATGTACAAATTGTATATACTTATAAGTGTACACAAGCTTCGTTACATTGTACCTCGTAATATAAATCGTACGCGACAATTGACGAGGCAAAAATGCATTTGCAGATTCTCTCATAATAAATTTATCGGGAAGACTTCAAGCGTTAGAGGAAGGAGACATACTAATTACCAGTACGACAACAGCTGACAGTGGTAAATACACATGCATTCGGGCGAACGACGCTGGAAATGTCTCTGGAGAGGCGTATCTCACCGTTTTGGGTACGTTGTATCTATGTTACTTGGGTAAAATAAAATGCGTATTTATTACGTGCACAAGTAAAAAGTGTAACTGCTTTGAAACTAATAGTGTCTTATTTTATTAATATTAACTATAATTTTGATGTTCTATAACTTACATAACCGTGACGGTAAAACGTAACAAGAAAACGTTGCAGGTTTTTCTTAAATTATAAATTAATTTGTATTCATAATTCTACCTAGTGACGATAGAGTCATGTGTGACAGAACGTATTAACTTACTAAAATCCTATTTATACTTGCCTAAAAGATAGCCATATTATAATTAAAAGGAAAATACCAATGCAGACAATTTATTCAAATACTTCGCAGTACGCATAATAAATGACAAAGCTAAGCGCGTTGTCCGTATAACAGGAATGTTTTCTTTTACCACGTCTGTATTGATTTGATATATAAGTATTGTTTTTGGAATTCCATGTTTATCGTTTTATTTTTAGTGAGGACTCAAATAATCGCGCCCCCTGTAGACACGCGTGTATTGCTAGGTCATACAGCGACACTACAGTGTAAAGTATCAAACGATCCCAACGTAAAATACAACATCGACTGGTTTCATAACAAACAGTGAGTATTTCCTCTTCATTTACACTACTATGCTACCATGGGAATTGGATCTCTCTAATTCAGTAGTCTCCTATTGCCTTGCAGTAGGCGACTAGCGAAGTGTATACTACCTCATGACTGGCATTATTAAATAGTTTTAACAACAGCGGGATATGTTTTTGAAACGTATTTAATAACGTGTCCAATAAGGTATAGGAAACTTATATTATGTATTTCATGTTAATATTGAAAAGATTACGTGTTTTCCAAATAAAATGAAAAACAATATAGTATGACTATAATTCCAAATAAGAATTTCTTAATGGTCGTAATCCAACTCAATATATGTATCACAGAAAATCAGTGGCTCGGTAAGGGCAATAAAGGCAACTTGTATTAAGATAAAAAATAACTGTTTCATTTGTTGCAAGTTCTAAGACAGATATAAAAATGTATATGTTTTTTGTAGACCGATGACCGCTGGTTCCCGAGTGTGGATATCAGCAGAGGGCGCTCTGCAAGTGCAGGCGGTGCGTGCGAGCGACGCGGGCGAGTACACTTGTGTGGTGACGTCACCGGGTGGTAATCACACACGGCACGCCGTCCTCTCCGTCATAGAACTGCCATTCTCGCCGACCAACGTGCAGGCGGAAAGGCTGGACGCGACGCCGCAGCGCGCCGTCAATGTGTCCTGGACGCCAGGCTTCGACGGCAACTCGCCGATACAAAAATTCATTGTTCAGAGACGTGTTGTTCCCGAGTTTGGTAAGTTTATTGGTAGTACTTGTATGTAGTACTTATAATTCATAACTAGAAGACTCTTATTATATTCCACTCCTGTTTTTACTCATTATCTCCTCCGCCAGTTCTCCCCCTATCTCCTCTTCTCTCACTATTTCCCCTTCGTCCCCTAACTCCCCTTGTGGTCTCTCTCTTATAAGTGTAACTATGAGAATTTTTAACAATAACATTGATATATTTTACGAGTAGAAGAGCATTTGTACTGAACCACCGGCAGTAAAGATTGTGCGACCTTTAAACTTTTACAAGATCCATCAAATTTATTTTGCATGTAGAAAACCTGCAGAGATATTTCTCTTTAACCCGTAAACATTTCACTATTATAATATTACTTTATCAATTTAGGTCGCTTATCATTCTGAGCAATTAATCATAATTTTAATCCATATTGTATTTTAATACAAATCTGTTTGTACTGTATCACTAATTATTGTTACAAATCTGGCACAACTTGAGAATTCTGGTATAAAACGTTCGTTTATCTAAGTTCGTCATGGGAGGCCATACTTCAAATTATTTTAAAACGTCTTGCATAACGAATTCATCATAGTTAATTGGCCGAATTGATGTCCATGTAATTGCAGGACCGACACCAGATCCACTGTTGAATTGGGTCACTGAACCCATTAATGTATCTGCGTCTCAACGCTGGGTTCTGTTGACGAGTTTGAAGGCTGCTACCTCGTACCAGTTCAGGGTGTCTGCTGTGAACACAGTAGGAGAAGGTCCGCCCTCGGATCCTACTGATGTATTGACGTTGCCGCAAGAAGGTAATCATTATACTTCTTATTTTAATTTAAATGTCTCAACATATTTTTAGTACAAATTTTCAAGAGATTATTAACATTTACAGTTTAATAAATTACTTTATATCTTTTATATTATATATGTGATAATATTTACACACACATTTTCGTCTTACGTTTCTAATATAATAGACTATTAGACTAACGAGGTCCGTATTATACTTGCCCGAATAAATATTTGTTAGTCAGATTAATGACATTACTCTGTGGCTCTCAGATATATAAGGGCGATCAACGTAGCGAAATATTTTAACTACACTACATTTATAGATATATAAATAACACATTGTACAAATTTACTTTTATGATATTTTTTCTGTCACTTGCTATAAACGTTTGCACAAACGACTATTTTGTATAAATATCTATTTCTCTTCCACTGTATATGATACTATTACAAACATGTTCTTTTTGTAACCAAGCAGCCAGTGACTTAATATGCTGCCAAGGTATGGGATATAAGTACTGTAAAATTGTATTGTACCCTATTCGTAAACAATGTATATGTTACCAGTAAAAGTAGACCGATATTAAATTTTATACAATTACATTACATTTTTATGCTCTATTTTGTAATTATAATGTTCAAAACGTATTTTGCATGGTTCACATCATTATAATCTTTTGAATATTATGATTATTTATTACAAATAAGTTTCGTTTCGTACGCATGACAACGCATGCACAAAGTGCTCTTTATGTTGCATGCACGGTCTGAGGTGCCTTATCTCACCTTTTATAAATATCTTGCGTGAATAAATTGATATGTTACATAACTATTATGCCATTAGCATTACTTACATGCATATTTTTTACATTTTTATCTATATTACCTACTCATATTTGATATTATGCAACTAAAACAAAGCCTTGCTAGTTTTGATGCAATATGAAATTTGCTATGTCGATATTTCAACTTATTCACGTATCTACTATACCTTTAAGTCATAAATTTATAGCAATCTTATGCAATACAGAATATAACCACATCTTAAACGAAGGTAGGTTTAAAATTCGTGAACTGGAAGGGTAAAGTATAGGGGTTAAAATGATAACTTACTTACTAATTAATGACTCAGCCCGTCATTAAGGTGCACCCCGATTATTCAAAAACGTATGACGTAATTGGGTTTATTTGTATATACTCTAACAGCTGTTATTCAATATGTTTACCTATAATCTCTATATAATGGGATAAATTATTATTATAACAAAAGTTTTTTTTGACATTTGCTAGGCATCTGATAGAATATTGAGAACAGCTGTTAATGAAGCACAATCCATCGAAGCGATCATCTCTACTCCACACCTTGCCTTCCAATTCACGAACATTAAGCTCCCGTAGTGTACGAAGTATTAACGTATAAAATATGATATTTCAGCCCCGTCCGGACCACCGTTAGGATTCATGGGTTCGGCGAGATCGTCGTCCGAAATAATAACTCAATGGCAACCGCCGTTAGAAGAGCACAGGAACGGTCACATACTGGGATTCGTTATCCGATACAGGTTACGAGGTTACGATAACAGCCCGTGGACGTATCAAAATATTACAAACGAAGCGCAAAGAAACTACTTGATACAAGATCTGATTACGTGGAAGGATTACAACGTGCAAATAGCAGCGTACAACGATAAGGGTGTGGGCGTGTTCTCGGACAGTTACACGATAAAGACGAAAGAGGGCGTGCCGGAAGCGGCGCCCGATACTGTGCACTGCGAGCCGGCTAATTCAACGGCTATAAATGTTTGGTGGACGCCGCCGAATCCACAGAAAATTAATGGCATTAACCAGGTTTGTATTGTGTACGAGATAGTTATAATGTCGCACGAAATTTGACTTAACAAACACACTAATACAACAAACATTAAAGGTTACAAGTTAAATGTCTGTGTTTAGCTCTTAAAAGTATTTTAAAATATGTATTTTAAAGTATTATTAAATATTTCATGTAAATAGATGTAAAATTTACAGATATCAACGAGACTTACTTTATAATGCTATTGCTACTCTTTATAATTTCCTACTTACTTGTGAAAGTAGTACCAAGTATAAGATGTATTTAGTGTCCGTAAAATTACATTTTCATAAAAATCATCGTATAAATATTAGATAGAGTACAATGAAACGTACTCTAGCTTACGGATACAAAAATATAGAGTACAACAATAGACCAAAGCAACCTACGAGTCTCGCACCGACGAGTCTACTATGTTTTATTTTACAATCTCATAACCTATTGTTTCAGGGATACAAAATCCAGGCTTGGCGTTGGGACGCAACTGTAAAAGACAATGTCGAACAGAAGCTAGTCAGCGTGCCTCCGAACCTCTTGAACCCGCTAACAGAGCAAACTGCAGTTATCAGTGGACTTGACAAGTTTACTGAGTACAATATATCGGTGCTATGCTTCACTGAGCCCGGTGACGGACCACGCAGCGACTTTGTACTGGTCCGAACTAAAGAAGACAGTAAGTTTAGCTTGCTAATTAAATCTGGAGACACGGCAGTATTAGGGCCAAGACTAATAAAATAGAGCGGTATTTTTGTTTTTTAAACTTTGTACTTAACATTTTAGCTCTTTACACTCTTATCATTATATTTTCAGTACCGGACGAAGTTATGAACCTCCAATTCGACGATATATCAGATCGCGCAGTGAGAGTGTCGTGGGCTCCTCCGAAGAAGTCGAATGGTATTTTAATTGGGTACAAATTGACATATCAAATGAAGGATAATCCCGAAACATTCAAAGAGGAAATTCTCCCACCGAACGTTACAAGCATTAAAGTGGAACATTTGCAGGTAAAAAAATATAAATGCATATATAACAATAAATATATTTAATGTACATGTCTGTTACCCGGAATTTTGCCCTATAGCACAATGTTCCTCCTAGAACTCCTACGGTAATTAGGTAGTACATTTAAAATTGTATTTAATTTTGCTACCTGAAATCCTGGCAGCGGAGTTTATCGATGCAGTAACAATCTTAACTAGCGCCATAATATAAAATTATAACTGCTAAGTTCATTCACATAAAATTAATGCATTCCGTTCCGGCTGTGACGTCTGTTATATGACAAACCAAAACAACTGCTGTTGCTAGCACTGTGGTAATTATACCAATTGTCCGTCCAGGCAAGCACCGTATACACGTTTTGGGTGAGTGCGGTGAGCGGCGTGGGCGAGGGCGCGGCAAGAGCTGCCAGCATCCAGTCGGGAGTGGAGCCCGTTCTACCGGCGGCCCCACGCAACTTGGCCCTCTCCAACATCGCTGCCTTCTCCGTATTGCTGCAGTTCACGCCTGGTTTCGATGGTAACTCATCCATCTCGCTGTGGACCGTGCAGGTGGGTGTCGGAAGTCAATGTAAAATAGTCTTAAGCTGTCGGTACTGTGGATGATTCTAGAAGCTCGTATAAAGATTATCTTACCGTTTTGTCGTTTGTTGCAAATTAGGTTTTATTTTATTGGCAATAGATTACAGTATTGTATATATTATTAAAACAAATATTTAAAATCGTTTTTCCTATGTAGTCAATCCTAAGTTTGTGAAATAAATTGTTTTTATTTATTATATTTCGGTTCGGAACGCACTGGCTAGCAATGTATAATAATATAAATAAAGAATATTGTGGACAAAACCGTATTACAAGGCCCCAACATGATAGCGACTATTAAAATGCGTCCGCGATTAACAGCGTAAGTATATAAATTAAATACGAATCAATATTCAACTTAACCAGGCTCAGACTGCCCGTAACTCTTCATGGGTGACGATCTACGAAGTAAATGCTCCGGATGCGCAATCGATAGTAGTAACCGGGTTGATCCCGTTCACCACGTACCGCTTGAGGCTGATAGCTACGAACATAGTGGGCTCATCGCCGCCCTCGGAGCCCTGCAAAGAGTTCCAGACGATTCAAGCGCCGCCGCGACACCCACCGAGGAATGTGACCGTGCGAGCAGTCAGCGCGAATAACTTGCGCGTCAGGTGGATTGTAAGTATTACTTTTTAGTTTTAATTCCACCCTCTTCATCTTGAGTATTTTTGTGTATAATATTATTTTTAAATAATTATATGTAAATGTTGACATTAATAAAGAAAATTAGTTTCTTTTCGGTTAATGTCACGAATTACTACACCGAAGTATTCAATAGATTGTATTAGAATAAGTTATATAGACCAAAAATATCTGAGTTACAAGAAGTAGTGGTGAACTTCAGCTTCTAAGTTTTTATTACATTACGTTGCCTCAACTTAATAAAAACGTGTCAAAAAATATTAAAAACAGGTTTCCTAATATATTTGCCTATCCCTATCAATGCCTCGGTATAATCAATTAAATAACATTATTTAAAATGTTATTATACACTAACTAACTCTAGCGTATTAATTATAGCCACTCCAACAAAGCGAATGGTACGGGAACCCTAAAGGCTACAACATAACGTACAAAAGGGCTGGCGCCAACGAAACTCTGTACACAATCATTGAGGACCACACCGCCAACTCGCATGTCCTAGCCAACCTGGAGGAGTGGTCCGTGTATGAGATACGAATGACTGCTCTCAATGAGGTTGGGACTTCAGAGGAGAGCCCGGTCGCTACCGAGAGGACGAGAGAATCCGGTAATTTAACAGCTTTGAATACACAATATATTTAAGACATTGAGGTATTTATTGTCTGAAAGAATACATTTTGAACCCTTTTTTTTTAGTGTGATAAATGTTTATAAATTGAAGATTTAAAAATATAAATTAAAGTACGTCTCTAGAGTAGACATGTGTCAAGTAGATCCTAATGTTAAGTAATTGAAAAAATATAAAGCCCATATGATATTCATATTATGTCAGTTGCGTTAGAAATTGAGGCCGAAACAACATTATATGTGTTAATTTAAGGAGAGTAGATATATAGATGAAACCATTTGTTACAAATATAATTTATAGTTTGAAATTATCAATATGAAATCTATACTCGCACTCGAATAGATAAATACGTGGTACATAGATAGATATAACGTCTTCAAACAACAATAGCCTCTTATAGTCCACTTAGGCTATCCACATATAATTGATTTCTACCCTATTTATATCTTATACTATTTTCTTATTTTAGTGCCATCTAGCGGGCCAATGGAAGTATCAGCAAACACAACGTCATCTACGACAGTGGTCGTGTTGTGGGGAGATATTCCAGCACATGATCAGAACGGTCTAATCGAGGGCTACAAGGTGTGCTACGCCGCAGTAATGCCCCCGCCGAGGCCCGACCACCAGAAGGTCCAGTGTCAGGCGATTACCTCGAACCTCACTCATACGATCACGCTGACCGAGCTTAGGAAGTATGTTGTGTACCAGATACAAGTGTTGGGATACACTAGGCTTGGGGACGGCGCGCTTAGTGACCCTCCTGTCACGGTCAGAACATTTGAAGATAGTAAGTAGTTATATGTTTTGTCTAATGCATAAATATAGTTGTAAGGTGCTTTTTAATTTGACCTCGGTTATTTGTAACTAAAAGTGTCTCAGAGACATCTATGATTTGAGACTTAATTAAAAAAAAAAAAACTTAAATTACTTACTATATATTCAGTAGTGAAGGCTGTACTGTTGAAATGCAGCCGAAATTTATTTGTCAAATTTTAATTTAATAATTAATTTAATTGTCTTCCCATCAATATTATAATAAGAACCAATTAATGTTTTATTTTGAATATCTTTCAAAAGCTTTCTCCACTTAAACTAGTCATGTGTGCATTATTTTTACGTCTCTGGTGTGTTTCTCTGTTCGCTTATTAATATAAAGATCATTTATATGAATAGATCCTTACATGAATGTTATGAAAGTGTTTAATTCATCTTTAAAATATTTTAGCCCCGGGACCGCCGTCTAATGTATCATTCCCGGATGTGACGTCTTCAACGGCTCGGATAATTTGGGACGTTCCAGAAGATCCAAATGGCGAAATTTTGGCGTATAAAGTTACATACCATTTAAACAGCTCTACTCAACACACCTTTTCCAGGGAATTCCCACCCTCAGATCGGACATTTAGGTATGTACATTTTTATTTATATACTGTGTTATTTTCAATTCCTTAATTTATTGTTACAAATATTGTTTAAGCTTAGTATTTGAATATATACATTTAAGATTAAACTATTATCAATCCGAAGCTCCCCATTTTTTTGTGTATTATTCTAAACATCAACACAGTTACAACCCTGCGGCTGCGGCCAGTCCGATCAATTATTTTTTATTCCGAATGAATCAACTGTTTAATGATCAACTAACTATTGATGATATTGTAGTATTTGAAATAATAATTGTAAGCAGGGAATGTGCAGTTAATGTGCATTAACCAAAGTTATGTTTGTAACTCGAATTACATGAATTATACATATTAATTTAAATAAAACTATACAAATGATATAGACAAGTTTGATAAGAGAAAAGTATTGTCCTGTTGTTGGTGATTGCTGACGTCAATACACTGTGACAAATAAGTTTACATCGCTAAATCAAAGTTAGTTAAGAAAAACATCCTGAAGAAATTTCCAAACTAGTGACTTCTTCGGAGTGTTCTCAAATGTGTATAAAATCTGCTAATCCACATTTGACCAGTAAGACCTAAGCCATCATTGTTACAAGATATCCGAGACGGATAAATTTTTGGTAATTATAACGTACTAACGTAGCAATATGTACGGTGTGTTTGTATATACAGGGCTATGGAGCTGGCGTCGGAGCGGTACTACCTGTTCTCGGTGACGGCGCAAACACGAATGGGGTGGGGCGGCACTGCGCGCGTGCTCGTGCTAACCACTACCAACCGTGCCACGCCTGCGCCGCCCGCACGCCCATTGGTAGCGCGCTCGCTGCTTCAACCACATCACATCACATTCTCCTGGACACCTGGCAACGACGGCTATGCACCCCTAAGGTAACTAAAACTAAAATAATGATAATTCTATGTATCTATAATAATATCTATGTCCAGTATCATATTTCGAGAACTATATTTGTGTATTAAACTTTTAGTTTATTGTATACTAGTAACTGCACTCGCTTCTCATCAACAAGGATACGTGCTCTTATTTGAATTTGGAAATATAAATATCTAACATAATTTTACTTCCAGATACTACACCGTACAACAAAAAGAAGATGGAGGAACTTGGCAAACCCTCCCCGAGCGCGTGGATCCGTTTGCCACATCCTACACAGTGGAAGGACTGAAGCCATATACCGCGTACCAGTTCCGCATCAGAGCCACCAACGACATTGGACCCAGTCGATACAGTAATGCGACTGAAACTGTTCGTACCTTGCCCGCCGGTAAGCTCCTAACGCTAGTTTTCTTAGTTAACTTTAGCTTTTTATACAAACGAGCAGAAGAACCACAATACAGTTAGAACTCACCAGTAAAAAGACAGATATTATTTATTTCATTATTATATTTACCCCTATATCATTTGAATTTTCAAAAATTCTTTCTTAGTACTTAGTACATAGTTTTCATACTTCTCTTAATTCTATTTCCACTGGTGTAGGCTATACGTTGACTGTAAATCAAAAACAGAAGTTCACGTGCGCAACTTAATTCGCGGACATTGGGCTACTGAAAATTCACTTTACATTTTTAAGACTTCCTGGAAAGTTTCATGTTTCTAGACCCAGTTTCGGCTGTGCGTTGTGTGAATCAGTAAAAGTAATTGTCTTATTTAAGTACTACTTGATGTGTCGCAGCGCCAAGCAAAGCGGTAGAAAACCTGCACGTGGTGCCGATAACGCCGAGCAGCGTGCGGGTGCAGTGGGCAACGCTCGGCGACCAGCACTGGAGCGGCGACACGCAGACGGGCGGCTACCGCGTGCTGTACCAACCGCTCACGGACTTCCCCGCCTCGCTCCAGCACACCATGAAGCAGGAGGTCCCCGGGATCAAGGTAAACGTTTAACGACTGACTACAACAGCAATAAACTCCTGTTTATTTCACAGTAAAGCAACATTATTTAAATTAAAAATATTGAGATACAAAATTTACAACAACAGTCGTCTCGAAGTATCATAAATTTAATTTAATAAGTGATATTTTCTAATATATTTTTTCGCTTATTATTCTCTTTCGAGATAAACACCTAGACTTTTAGTGGAAGCCATGTGTTATATCCCATAAATTATTACAAATAGTGATTAAACTTAATTTGAACTTGCTTCATTTTCGGTGCTTCGAACACCTGATTGTTTTATCAAATTTTTATTTACTTTGCAT
>DWPA01001108.1:0-19995 GCA_018251375.1 Calpodes ethlius
ATAGTATTCGTTGTCTTCTCAACTATCTCCAAACTAAAAATCATACCATAACGACGCTCCGTTGCGCTGTGAAAGAAGGACAAACAAATACTCCTTCGCATTTATAATATCGCAGTATACATTTTCTGTGGCCGATCGTATTTGACCTCTTATATCTCTTGTTGTGTCATCTGTTCCTGGTCTATGAAATAAGAATTTGACAGGGGCAATTAGAAATCGGTATTTGAGCTTCGTGAATTTGGAAACCGTTACATTTTAGTCTTAAGTAATTGGAATTATTAATATTAAATGATCTTACAATTAAATTAATATGCTTATTGGAACAAAGTTTGTGTAAATACTAAAGGCTAAAAAAGAAATGGGACCGAAATTGGAATTGGTTTTGACTCTTTTCTTAGATAATTAGTTTTTATGCAATTCAAAATAAAGTATAATTTATTGGATCTATCTGAGATACCGATACTTTCTAACATTGTAAGTTATTATTGTAATGAAAAAAAATATACCATTGATGATGTGAAGTGGTAGTGGAAACAGAAAATCATAAACATTCAAGTTCGTTGAAGATACATTTTGTTCTATGCTTCGAAAAGAAAATAAGAAGTCATTCTGTGAAAATGTAACCCCAACAAAACTGACTGAAGTCCATCAACTTAAAGTACATACAGAAGGTTGGGGGCTATTGACTGATTATTTTCTGGAATCAGTAAAAATTAATAGAACATCCTCTGGCGCGGTCTCATCCTGTGCTACTCTTAAAATTGGGGACATATCTGGACAATTAACATGTATTGTTAAAGGCCTTTCTATCGGTCTGTTATTTGGTCTGTCTACAGAGCAATGGGCCGCAATAGAAGAGTTGTGTAAATGTGGACAACAATTATTTTACAGGAATTTCAAAGATGGAATCAGTAAAAATTTTAGGTGTGAGCAAAAGTTGTTTTATAATTTTTGTATGAGCAACCAAAGCAATGATATTCTTGTAGCCACATTTCGTAGATGTTATAATACAAGAAATAAAGATAAATCCGATCCTTTGGTTCAAATTCTTCGTCTAAATAAATGTGATAATCAAACATTAAAATTGTATGTTACACACATACAAGATAAATGTAAAATGCAGAACTAATTTATATTTTACATAAGGTTTATTAATTACTGCATTTATAATTGTTATATAAATAAAATTATGATGTTATAAAAATTTTCAAAAACTGGAAAATATATTTTTTATTTCATCGCATTTCCAATTTTTCCTATGTACCAAAGATCCTGAACTTTATGACTTCTCTAATTGTAAAGTTTCTTCTTATGTATTTGGTCATAGATCAAAATGTCATTTACACTTTACAATTTTACATTTCATTAAACAAAAAGTTATTAATTTGCATCAATTTTAGACAAATTTTGTCACATAAAATTGCAAAATATAAGTTGTTATACAAGATCCTGTCCGTAAATAAAAGGGCTAGTCGCTTTATAAGTATTACATTGATAGTTTTATCAATAACTTAATATGAACAATTCATTGAATTTATGTTATAACAATTATTAATTAACAATTGTATAACTTTGGAAAATCACATCTCCTTTACAGCATCACTTACTTTTTTGAACTATCTATTTGGATGACAGCATAATTCATTAATATTTTAAATTATGTAAGTACTTTCTAACAAAAGCAAAAAAATTCAGTGTATTTGATTGGTACTTAACACTGTATAAATTTTATAGATATATTATAAGTGTGCAATAATAAACTAGGGTCTGGCCTCTATACATTTTTGAAGACTAATATTTTTTTATGATTTACTACTGAAACAAAAATAAGTAACGTTTTTATTACATCACAAGTATATTAAGTCACCCCTTTCCACCCTGCCCGACTTCCAGGTTGAATGACTCCCACCCTTAGATGTGAATGCTAGATACGCCCTCGATTCATATTTTGCTATCCGCCCTTAATTCATATTATTAGAATTGTAGTGACGTAAACTGAAATATAAGTAACATGATTTTGTTGGTTATTGCAGTATTTCTTGTCGCAAAGTTATACGCATAGGAGAAACACGCATCTAGGCTGTTTCACAGAATAATCCCCTGGAATTTGACTGTTTGATTGTTTTGTATGATTTGGCTGTAATATCTTTATGCAACAATTCCGTGGTTTTAATTCGGGAAATTAAGCCTGAAATTAACGATCTTCTGTGGCAACTTTTAAACCAAACGTCGATAAATCGAAATATAAAGGTGAAAGGTATGATTGTTTGGTAATATTTAACTACTTATCCACTTAAAGCACCATCATCTTCCATTTTATTTAGTTAAATATGCGTATATACGTATTAAGTCGAATCAATGTTTTCAACTACTCTAAACTACATTACATCATGGCAATTCCCTAATATGCTTTTCCTGTAAAGATGACATCTATTGGCACTGCAGTCACGTTTTATGATATAAAATTATGCATAGATAATGTACACGTGTAATCCCTCTTTATCTTTGTAGTGGTAAGACTTCTACTTTATAATACCATTAGGTAGGTATATAACTTTTACGTGACCTTTTTGCAAAGTTAAAGAGTTAGTTTATAGAAGGATGTTCATCTTCATCTCAGGTTATGACATGAAAAGGCACTATTTTTATAGCTTTCCAAAGTACAGTGAATGGCATTCATTATAAAATACCTGCTGATTGGAGTACAAACTATTTCTTTAATTTAAAATTCCTGCTGCGGTGCCTGCATTTATGTAAAACTAAACGTTTTTATAGTTATTACCGTAGAACTTGTTACATGTTTTCATCAACCGAAGATAATTAAATGTTGTTTCATTTCACTCATTTGTTCTACATACTCATTTGATATACGTACTTGATTTGATATAATACTCATTATTTAGAAATAATAGGCATAGTCTAGGTACTTTTTAACCCACTTGTTTCTAAATCGACTCATCAAACTGATCTGACAACTATAGGCCACCTATGCTACACCTTTAGCATTTTACATTAAGTACCTATATTACAAAAAGAGATACTTGCACCACAAATATTAGTAGCAATTATATAGCGTTTAATTAGATACGTATCTATTTTGTGATACTGACCGGACGGTCCATATGTCCACAACCTTGATAAAACAAACCCTCAGCTGTATTAACCCTCTTTTAAATGTGTCGATTGATAAACGGAAAAGATCTGTGTAGCCCCTATACAGATTTATTTTTATCTGAGGATTATCCTCAAGTTTACAGTTTACAGGAGTTTACAGTGCCATCGTCATCTGCTGCACATGGACACCTGTGAGTATGATAAACCTTGAATAGAACTAAGAGGGATTGTAGTTAATGTACTTAGGTCAAGTCTTGTTAGTAAGTATTATTAGTAATTGTCAGTAATATATACCACTCAAGGTTGGTCACAGAAGCGTTACTACCCATAAGGACACGTGGTTACCTTTTGCGGTAACCATGAAACACCCTTCGAACGAGAACTTAAATACACTATTGATATTGAGCAGAAATAGGTGAAGCGGGGTAACTCTTTGGCCGATTCTTCTATGGGCTCATCTACAACTAAATCAAAGTGTGCCTTGTATCTGTTCTTAAAAGTTTAATACATTTAATCATAATTCTTTAACTTTTTTACTTCGTTTTATCTCATTTCTGTCGTAGCAGTGCATCGACGATGTTTTTCGTATTGTTGATTTCCATGGGCAATGAATGCCACTTATCATCATGTGTAACCATTTTCCCGGTTTAAGGTTATTTGATTATCTCTACGCAATCCGTTACCTATACAAGGAATAGAGAAAATTTTGACCACTTTTTACCCTGGCTCAAAATTACTGTAGCAACGCTCACCATAGAAACGATAGTAATAACTGTTAGGAATTAAACAACAATGTCCAATTACAACTAGCATAGTTATATACCCCTGGACACGACGTTAACATGCATGGGTAGGTTGTACTGGATTGTATGAAACGAAATAAAGAAATAGCAAGGTAAAGGCACATTTAACAAGATACCACAATTTAGTTCTGGCTTCGCGCCAGTATAAATTTTCCCTTTCGCATGCCTCATGAGCATGACTTTGCGTTACATTTATTTGACATAATTTACATCATCGCACTTCGTAAACTTGTACTAAAGCAGGCATTATATTATTCAGTGTAATCTGCAGAGCACAGCTAGTATGTTTGATTTGGTTCTTGTAAATGTTTCACTGTACACGATAGTTTGTGCTATGATTATACATACATTCTTTAATCAAAGGCTGAAACACGTTATTGATATGGTATTGTACTTAGACTTCATACCAGACCTGAGATTTAAAGACAAACTTAGAAGTGCCGGAGTTTATTTGGCTTAAACTTTATTATTATTATATATAGCTACTATAATTATATCAAGTATCCAAAAGTTTTTAGTATTTAGGAAAAAAATATTAATGTTTTGCCAGATTGAATGTAGGCATAATTGTTTTTTAAATTATTATTGTTATTTAAATATCTCTCTGTGAAGCATGTCTTTCTAGTTACCACCCATTTACTAATCTTAGCCGCCAAGCCAGTATTCTTCTCACTGGGAGCTTCAAAGCATTTTTTTTTCTTTTTCCTCTTCCTTCTTGGCCAGCAACGCATCGAATATGTATTATATTTATTATAACCATACGAGGTGGTAGCCACTTACCACCAGATGGATCATGTACAATATGCTCTACCTTATTTTTAAACATTTTTTATTGGAAACAATAGCTTTGAGATTAAAAAATATTATAAGACAAATGTTTACCATTCCGTGTATTTGCAACTTTCAACGCGTAGGTAGGCCGCGAAACGTCTGGGTGGAAGCTTAAAATCTATAGTGGGCGTTGACATCGAAACAGTACCTACGATATTTTTTGCCAACGGAAGGCATTAATACATTCATTCAGCGGTTAAGAGTTAAGGTTGCGTTGCGGTACTCCGCTGCGCGGGCGCCGACGTAGGATCAGTAGATTCAGTAGGCTCTAACGCGGCGCGGAGACTGTACGTGAACGCGTGATATAATAGTGTGTGGGCCAATTTCGAGTGTAGCTGCAGCGACCGAAAATATATACCGACAGTCATGGAAGTGGCGGGTCAATGGCGGCGGGAGTGGGCCGGGACTGCCGAATATGGAAAGGTGAGGACACCAACCGGCTACCCTTAACAACAAACTTGCAGTTTATACAAACGGAGCTTTATGCACTTACAGACAACTTAGATAACCTGAAGTTATGCGGTTACGTCGATTTTTTTTCCAATAGTATTTTAAAATAAAAATAGGTATGTTACTTGATTTAATTTATATTTTTGTAACATACGGCGTATCTAGTTATGTAAGTTACATTTAAATGTATAAGACAATGCAATTTCTCTGTGAAAATATAGCACATGCTTATAATAGAAAATTAATACCAAATGTATGCCATATTGTTGAAATACGTGCATTTCCAAATTATGTAGAAAAAGTATTGGTTTAATTTAAACAAGAGTTGTTTTCAACAAGTGGTCAGTGCCAAATGTATAGACGGTGTTTCCTTATAGAGTGTAAAATTCAGTGACACGACCGGTCAAGTATTTTTCGCATAGGGGAATTGTGCTTAAGATGACATACTTTTTCTTTGAAGGGAAATATTTAATATAATTTATAGTCATATGAGATCAGCATCTTGCGTATATTCTAAAAGGTATCATAATCAACAAAATTATTTAAAATTTAGAACAATTAACGTCATATTAACTTTAAAAACAAACATAAATGGCACTTAGGTTGACATGTATAAAATAACATATATTTAGTATAAGATGACATGGTATGTCATCTTACACCTTAAAGGTATGTCGTCTTATCTCTACCATAATAATACAATTTTAAGAACAAAGTTCACAAAAAAATTGCTTTTTCTTAGAAGATATGCCTGCGCATAGTGTATGACACCAGCTGGAACATAATTGACATTTCACCCAATGTTCTTTTGGCTTAGATTGGCTAAATAGTTCATTGCAGTAAATACAAGCTGGGTCATTTTCTTCCACGTCTTCATTAGCGTAAGGATCATCCAGATCCTCGTCATTATCCAAAACAACATGCTGCTTTCGTCTTCGCATGGATCTGTATTTTTTCGAAACAGAGGGCTCAGGGTCCTTGTCATCACTTTTATCAACATTGTCGTCTAAGATAATAAGATTCGCTTGACTTTGACTTCGTGTACCTTTAGATTTTTTTGCCGTAGGCTTGGATTTTATGCTATCCTCTTCAAAAATAACTCGTTTGGTTCGTGGCTTCTTCTTTTGTGTTCTGCGATTTTCCTTTTCTTGTTTCAGCTGTACTGCTGCCTTTATCTCATTCATGAATGGACTAGACGTTAAAACCTGGGAGCCACCGGCTTTTTTATTTATTCTTGACTTTCCTGTAGAAGTAGCTTTTGGCAATGGAGAAATTTCTTTAAGAACGCACTTCGTTGTAGGAAGTGGATGTCCGGCAGATAAAATTTGTTTAATACCCAAGGATGGTTCTTTATCTTTTTCGCACACAGTTTCTAGAATAACTTTTTCTTCTATCTGCTTTTGATAGCTATTATTAGGAACATTGGTCATATGTATCTGATTTTTGGTATTGGCGAGTTTTTCGGAATCAAACACTTCAAGCATTGGCCGAGATAAATATGGAATAATAACGTCATGATCTTCTAATAATTCTTTAATAAGATTTGCTGTCATGAGTTTAAGAGATAATGGATTGTTTTCAGTTTTTTTAGGAGTAACACTTTTATAATTTTCGCTAGTAGTGATGATGTCATTCGATTGATCACCGGCGTGCACAGAACCAGGATTACACAGAGATGAAATATTGGCACCGTCATCTTCTGATGGTTGCGTAGCAACACACTGTGACAAAATTGTAGGCGATGAAGGACGACTTTCCACATGAAAATCCGGTAGCTCATGAAAATTCGCAGATGCGACTTCCATTAGCTGGTCTTTTGCGTCTGTAGCTTCCGATGAATTGGACGCTTCGTGATCCAGCTGAAGCTGGGATGAATAGCTGCCTATCGGCTCGTCGTCATTTTGTAATTCATTTTCAGTAACTTCGCTAGGTAAATACATCTCTTCCGGAAAAATGTGGGGATTGAAAGGGTGAATTCCAGTTTTCTCGAAACCGCTTGTTATATTCTTGACAGAGGCTGCATTTGCGTAGGCTCTTCCAAAAAGTTGAGCGACTTGATATAATCCTATAGTCCTTCCAGGATGGTTCTTCATCCAGATTGTCATCTCGCGGTCATAGTACGACTGCAGTGGGCCAAAAAATGATACGTCAATTGGCTGCATTCGGTGAGTACAGTGAGGAGGAAGACATAGCATTATTACGCCGTTGGCTTTAGCAAATTCCAGTGCTTCTAGATTTTTATGACTAGAATGGCCATCAAGGATTAGCAGAGCCTTATTTGTTACAGAAGCATTCACAAAAGCTACAAAGTGTCGCATCCACTTGAAAAATAACTCACCGACCATATACCCTGTGGGGTAGCACAGTTCTAAAGTGCCTGGAGGAGCACCGTCAAAATATTCGGCTTTGTAATTCTTTCTCGGAATAATCAATGCGGGTGGTACACAATTCCCGATCGCATTAGCACAAGCAATAACTGTGAAATGTTCACCACGTTCAGCACTCGTTACTGCACCGACTTGTTTTTTTCCTTTGGATGCAAAAACTTTTGGCGGCTTTTGAACTGTGTTAAGTCCAGACTCATCCATATTGAAAATTCTGTGAGGTTGTATCCCGTTATCAGTTTTTTGATTTTCCAAGAGATTAAAAAACTTCATAACTTGAGGTTTATTGAATGCTCTTGCTCTAGCTGCTGATGTTTGTTCTGGAGCTCTGAGTGAGATATTAGGATTTCGTTCTCTAAATCCTTTCAGCCAATCCCAACCAGCTATTTTGTTAATCTTGTCAAACCTATGATCCAGCTTCAATCTTTCCGCAAATTCAAAAGCTAATTTTCTTATTTCTGTCGTATTAAAGCCAAAAAGTCGATCTTCGAACTCAAGCATATGACTCACAAGAGCTTTTTCCATATCTGCATTGAAGGTAGGTTTAAATCGACCAAGATTTATTGGAGTACTATAAAAATGGCGACGAAGTGTGGCTTGTGGAACATTAAAGTGTTTTGATGCTAAAAGCCAGCCCATTCGATTGTCCCTTACAGCTTCAATAGCCTTATTCATGTCTTCTTGAGCCCAACTTTTTCGCGTCGATGTTCGTTGGTAATTGCCAGGCATTCTGTATAAAAAAAGAAAACAGGTAAGTGTTCCTATCCTATTTTACACGGATTAGATGATAGTATGCCATCTTACACCCATGCCTACTATGTCATTTTACCCAACGGATACAAGATTATGTTTTAAATTGTCATGACCATACCTTTTAGGTTAGGATGCGGTTTTAGCTATATTTGTGCAGTTTAATAACCCTTTTTTACAATTCAAATTAGTTTAAAGTAAAGATCCTTACCTTACGTGTATTTTCACTAACAAACAAAAGCGAAAGCAAACTTATTTGCATGTCAAGATTACAAAAACGTGCACTACTTGCCAGTCCGTGTTCTTATTCCGCCATACTGAATTTGAGTACTAGCGACATCTATGTAGACTCCCATTAACGTCACAATTACACCATTAGCGCGAATATTTATATCAATATAGTAGGCGTGTCATCTTATCTGACTATGTCATCTTGAGCACATCTCCCCTACATGCAAATATCAAACTTTATGTATATGACGTAAAGTTCAAAGCCGCGTGTAGACGTCCTCCAAACCTGTCTGGTCCAGTTCATCGTGCTTATTTTTATTGAAGATCACTGAGACAAAACTCAAGTGATATGCTTTAAAATAAAAATGTTACCTAGTTTAAGTAGCAAGTTACTTAATCGTGTGATATGAAGAATATAGAGTACCTACTTACTCACAAAAAGCTAATTTCATAAAAACTCAAACAACGCAAGATCTACATAAGTACAATCATTGTGCAATAATGTCCTACAAGTCACATAACTATACGTGCTGTATTTGTATAGTGGATTGACAAAACGTTATTCTAACAGTACTATACATACACTAAACGGCGTTGTAAAGTGTAAGTACCTACGTAAACTTATAAACAATAGCATTCTATAGTGGCAAATTAATGGATGTGAGGCTGATTGAATAATGTGGTGAAAGTAACTCGTGAGAAAGATACATCGTACTTCCTGGACATTAGAAAATCTTTAACAACATTTTGATATGTACTTATCCTCCTCCTCCAGTCGTACACCCACTGTTGAGCATCGCGATGTTCCTGTCTGTGGTGTTTATCGAACTAGCTGCCGCCATTTTACACGGTCTGAGGCAAGTGTATGGCTTTGCTCAGTCTTATGTTCAGTTGTTCGGACACCTGATCTGTCCACCTTTTCGGACTGCGGCCCCTGGCTCTCTTGCCATTCATCTTTCCAGTAATCATGGCGATATGTCCGAAATATTGCAGTATTCTTTGCAAACATATATACTTGTACTTGTTGTAATTGTACCAAAGTATGTATATATTCTATTATTATTTCGGCATCAGGATAGTGGAAACTAATGATTGAATAACAAGACTTTTGCTATTATGAACGAAGCTGCTATTAGGTACTTGGGATGTGCGATTAATGGTAATAAAAGACGTGAATATTTATGATAATGATTACGTATTGATCATATAAAAACAATAAGTGCAAATGCTGTCAAAACAGTGAAAAGGAACTAGAAGGAACAGTATCGAAATAGAAGGAAAAATGGCTTACCTTTTTCTTTTAGAAGGAAAACAATATTTAGGAAACAAGCAACGCGATTTCTCATGGATAAGAATACGAAATACATTTCCACAATGTTCGGGTATAGTTAAAAAATCCCCTAAAAACGTAAACATGAAATAAATGAGCTGCATTCTAAAATCTTTATCGTAATATATATTAAGAAATTTTTAAATTATGTTAACTGTAGCAATCTTTACAGCTTTATGTAGACAGAAATTGATCTAGTAAATTAAAATATTTAAAAGTTTTAAAACTTCTATTAACAAGACAAGACGTTATTTACAGTCTACTTAATGTATCATTACTGCATATTATGCCACGATGTCACACCGCATTCGCAAGTAGGGTATCTTGGTGTATCATTGTGTTTATCTACAATTTAGATTTAAATGAGTCAACGAGGAAGAACTTTTATTAGATATAAGTACCTACTCGTGTCTACTGCTCGATAATTACGAGTTGGACATTTGTTTTAAACATTAGATTGATTATTTACACTTATGCTCGTTTTCTTTTTTGTTTTAAAACTTAATACAGAAAAAAATAATGTGGATTTAACATGCATTTTTATCGCTGGCATATAAATGTATTTAGATATTTACTAACGTTTTTATATCTTCATTATACGTGATTTCAAATTTCATATTTGTACTTTATTTTTTACCACTTTAATGTCAAACTATAAAACCAAAACTTAGTTAATTAACATAAAAATATTCCTAAAGGTGATATCATTTTTATCATTAAGTTAGCATATTAACTAACAACAAACCTCAGATTACAGATATTTAGTACTTATACAAAGTAACAAATAACGCGCGTTGATGTCTTTTCATTCACAATTATGTATACGAAATTTACCTACATTTCACCATCATCAACCTACCCATTGGAAGGTGTCCTTGGAATATTTGAAACTCTTACTTACTCTTCGAAGACGAGTCTTCTTGGCTGAGTGCCTCCAAACTCGCCCCTCTGTCCGTGTGATATTCTAAAGGTCGTTAGGGTAAAAAGCAGTTGTCTATGCGAAAGAATACCCATCCAGAGCTATACTTTATAGTAAGATTTACCATAAGGTTGCATATCATAGTTCACCACTAGACGACTAGACGAGCTAAGTACGACAGACTATACACAACTTTGCGGAACTCTCACGTGTGTTAAGTTTCCTTGCGATGTTTTTTGCTGAACCAGAATATAAACTTGGTAAATTTAGAAGAGCTTCTAGGAATACAACCCAGGCCCACCTCGCGGGAAACTGACGTATCTCAAGGCCGTTATGGCTAACATGCTCGCCTGAGCACGTACTTATTATGAGGAGTCATAATAATTATAAAATTTGTTTAAACGAGGCGTATGTTGGTAAAGTTCGTCACTTCCATTCAGGAAATCCTGCGCCAAAGGTCGCTTCGAGGCTGTTATCATAAGACAGTATACTTGCTCGTTTTAATATTTTTGTAGCATCATATTGTCTTATAGATCTTTTTTTTCTATTAAGTAAGTATACGCAATAACATTAGTAATATTTACGGTGAAGTTTAATGTTACAAACAAAATATAGAGGTTTTATTAGCGCGAATATATAATGATCTTGATTAAAAGAATAATAGACTGTGATAAATCACAGATAATAAATATTTGCACAATTAAAATTATGGTTCCTAGTAGTAATATTGGAATCAGTCAATATTCCAAATCAGAACTCGTAAACATTTCAATTATAAAGTACCTATCTACGTTACGTACGAAACAATGAGGGTGAACCATTGAAGACCGTTAGTTGTTTGTAAACTGTATACCTAAATGAAGTTTTGATTGTATCGAGATGAGATCTATAACAGATATCTCACAATTGTGTTAGTAAAACACAAAGCAGCGTGTAGGAGGATGAGTTTTAGAGGGTGATGTAATTCTTCATATTGTTCTAGGAATGTAGAGCTGTTAGTATTGTTACGATTATCTCTTTGAAATATTATAGTCGTAGATTGATTAGATAGATAACATATTACTATTTTTCATGTATTTGTTTGTACATATGTAGAACTTATAAGTTCTCTAGAACTTTGAGCGTATGTATATGTCTCGATCCAGAACGTATTCCAAATTTAAGTAATTTTTCAGACGTCAGTATACGATAGATACTTCAGTACACGTCAGAAGACGGACAGTCGGGGAGACAATCAGGGCTTATAATGTTTACCGGAATTCCCCAAAAACGCTTCTGGCTGCAGCAGCGGAAGCAAAAGCACAGAACTAGAATAAGCTCCATGAGGGAATGGGCTGGGATTCATGGGAGCGCTCATAAAAAAATATACTGGCCAAGCTTAGATTGCGGATCGCTCCTTTGACGGAAACCTGGACCTTGAGTTGTTAGAGTAAAAGTAGACACGCTATTTCCATCCGTTCAGTATGGTACCTCATCCTCATTTACTCCGCCAAACTACTGATGGTGCTCTGAGGAGCTGGATACCCAAGAAAGAACTAGTGTGATGAGTCTTGGAGCCCGCAACACGCAATTGACTTGACGTTGCCTGGTCTCGAGGATCAGAATAACACCAAATTAAATTTCTACACGTAAATTTTATATTGTGTATGTATATAATAAAGTAGGAGACTTTTTAGCACTTTAGACTTTTTATTTACTGTCTTCTGAATTTAAATTACCTCCAAATATTAACTATCTATCTTAGCGAGATAGTAGTGAAAGTAAAATTTATTCGAATATTCCAACCATTAGACAACACTTAAAACGAGTTCATAACAAAGTAATTAGAAATTAATTATCACTTGATTCGGCAAAGGAAACATCGAGAAACATTAGCACCTGATCATTCAACGATACAATGTTATCAAAGGAGAGTGTAAAGTCAGACGATTTGTATTAAGTCATCACTGAGAACTGTGATATAGAGGACTGTTTATGCTTTACATTTGCAAGAAGAGACCCGAACCCAGTAGGAGAATTTATAAGTAGAGATGACGAAAGTAATTTATATGTATAAAATATAATGACTCATCTTATATACATATATATAGTTCCCCGAACAACAGACAAGTATTTACGCATCACCACTACTGTCTACGTCATCGAAAACCAATCGATTTAGAAATACCTAGGTGTTGGTACAATGAATCAGATTAGGCAGTCACTGATCGGAGATCCCCGAGCCATTTCCAACGATTATAACTCCGACTTTAAATTATGATGTTCGCATACTCGCGGATGTCGACGACCCACACGTTCGCACTTCACAGAATATCTGACCACATCACTCAATGATTTGCATTTTTCTTAAACAATAAACTTTTTAATATGTAACAAACGACCCGTTATAATGATTTATATTTCTTATACAGACAAAGAAAATGTAAAATAACAAATGAATAAATCTTATGTATGTAAATCCGTGATACTAGCTGTGACAGTGTGGGTAGCGGCCTTAAGTCTGGTTGCGTACGCTTTAAGTGACGTCATGCTGTTTTAAATTAATTTCAGAAATTTACTGCCTTGATCAAACCAACCAGTGAGAGGTTGTTAGCGTTTATCAGGTTTAATCCAATTCAATTATTGTAGTGTGCAATATTCTTACTATGTAAAGAATCAAATTATTCCGGCATCCAAATCTGCACACTTAACAGACGTGGACCACTTAGTCACGTACCTCCGAAAATACGGAAACCGTATAAATGAGCGCGTCATCACAAGCTATAACTGTCCCATTGCCGTGATTGGATTCCTCCAACGATATTCGTTAGAGGGACACTAGATCGTAATGCACTACGCTGGCCAAGTACGGACTTCATACACCTTTGAAAATCTACGTACATAAGTAGAACGGTCTAGCAAGAATTTCCAGTTCAGTGGTTCATGCATATTTACAATAAAATTTCTTAAAATTACCTTTATAATGTACCAATAGATTTGGCCTCGTTATAAGTAGTATTTATTTTAATTGTAGACATTTGATTGGCCCAGCCAGTTACCTTGATCCGGTGGTCACTGACTCGTCTAAACGTGTCAGGCACATACAAATCACAACAGAACACAATTTCATTTCGCCCCCGCACGGGAGCAATCACGTCACCGTAACAACAAATAGACAAGTACTTGCTCAGATACCTGTTTGTTTTCAATCAAGGTCGTTTTAAGAATACCTCTGCTACTTTAATCTTTTTGAACTATATAACAAAGCATATCGAAATGACGTTATCTTCATTAGGAAGGAACTGACGTTCAATTAATTTGGATTAAATATCTAAAATCTTTTCTCATGACATTGAAAAATACATTAAGAACTGGCACATTTGGTGAACGTTACTTGTAGATACTTGTTTACAGATATACTTACTTTTTGACTGCTATAAATACATATTATAAACCACAAAGGCGTACTAGCGTAATGACCCTACATTAGGCTAGTACACCGACAACCTAAGTGAACGACTACCTAGGTACCTAGGCTATCTAGGAATATGTAACAAAGATAATTCAAATATTCCTTTACGAAGAAAAAAATAAAGTGTCTTATACACTAAAATAATATTTTTTGAATATTTATTAAGTAATAGAATTCAATAAATTTTTAAAGGGACCATTTTACACAACGGTTTTGAATAGTATTTCTAAATCACATAGTGATGGTGTGAGGGCGAGAGTGAATAAGAAAAATTAAGTCCGTATATTTTTAGAATTTTCTTAATCTTTAGAATCTTATTAAAATCCATTAGATAACGGAAAGGCGGTTGCATTCTGACTGGTACAGTCTTATTTTTTGCTTATTATGATCTCAATGAGTTATTAAGAGGGTATTGTATTTCTGGGACATGATCATAGAAGAGGCAAGCGAAAAAGCAAACGATATATATATTTTATTCAATAGGGCAGCATTTCATGCCAGTACCATAATTATTATAGTATTAGCCTTAGCTGTGTCAGCTGTCGACTGCACGGCCACTCCGAGCTCCGTTGCTTAGGCAAATATTAAATTACGCCGTACAATTTGCATGCAGCGTGGCTAGTAGGTACATATTTAGATAACAAAAAACTGGGGCAAGCGCGGTACCTGTCGAACCGTGAATAATGCGTTGTGGGTAATCGTGTAACGACATTAACATAAAGTCTATATCGATTATAATACAACTAGTTTAAAATGTTGCCAGAAAATAAGTTCAGGCATATCTGTGAAATTGAGGCCAAGAATGTGATTTTAATTCTACAAAAAAGTCCTTGTAGATGTAATTATTTTTAAGACAGTTATTTAATATGTAGAATGTAGCAGCGAGACGATAGTTACTTATCATCAGGGCAATCGTCTGCTCCTTAGTCCTAGCTTGCTTTTCAAATCCTAGGAATACCTGGTTCTGGGTCCACAGCGAAATTCTCTATCTCGGTTTTGACAAAGATACCGATACTGCACACCCTACTGGAAAACTATTAATTACAATAAGTGATATCATGTTTGTGGCGCAGGTGACGGAAGGCGGAGTAACACGACAAGTAGCACGTGCCATGGAGGTGTTACATGCCAGCGCGCCGGGCGCTCGAGTGCGAGTGATGCGAGCAGCGTATCACTCCACTGCGGGCCCTGGAGCACCAGCTTCCTCCTACATGCTGCACTCTTCACGCAGGGTTAGCTACTTTATATTGTTAAAACATATCCAGTCTTCTTATATTTGCAGCTTGCAGTCTTAATGTTATCCAAATTTGGGATTTTGATGTAACTTTACTTCCATGAAAATGAACTTTGGGTAGTAATAAATTTTTTATAATTTATATATAATATATGTGTGTCGATAATTGCTGAAACATAGTTATTTGAAGAGATTTTTTTATAGTTATAGTAATAATCTACAAATTTATTTACCTTGGTAATAATCCATCTTTCTTTCTCACTTTGCAGGTTATATCATCAGGATACAACTTTATAGAGCCAGAAACGCCACCTTCGAAACCTTTGGAGATATCATCTACCCCTTTAGAATCATCACCCGAGTCCGAAGTCGGAAACGAAAATTACAAAGTGACGGAACCTGATGATATTGATATATCTACGCCTTCAAAATGGAGAAGTTCAAAAAGTATAAACTCTATTCGAATGCCGAGTGAGGAGTCATCTTCTACAGACAATACAAGTGTCATTGATTTAGATTACAACAATAAAAGCACACATAGAAAGAGTGCCGAAAAATTCTCTCCACAAACTTACCACAAAAGGGTATCACCAATTTCTTCATTATTAGATACACCTGTTACCTTAAGTACTCTCAAATATAAGTCTCTTTTAAGTGGAAATGATAACTGGAATAATAGAAGAAAAAGTTATAGTTTTGAAGAATCACCTGAACGCGATGAATCTATCTTGAGAGAGACCGATGCATTAACTATGGAGTCATCTACCGATAGCGGCATATGTAAATCCAGTGAAATTGTCAATTCCGAAAATTATAATTTAGAAAGTAATAGACCTGTTGAAAGAAAAAACAAAATAGACGATATTCACGAAGAAACGTTTACAGACTGGCTATCTAAAGATAGGAAAAAACATTATGTAAGTCACGTCCAAAGTAAGAAGGAACACATAATTGGTATTGAACTTAGTGATGAAAACAATATTACACTACAATCTACAGGAAAAGTGTCCATAACATTGCCAACATCTTCAAGAGAAGATTATTATGACACAAAGAATGGGCGTGATGATTATGATAAAAGAACAAAAAAGGTGGAATTTTGCAAAACAGAACTTCACTTTGCCGCAGAATCAGGTACTGTGAATATTATAGCAACTGATGAAAAACCACCACCTTCAAATGACTTTAGAAAAAAGAGAAGCATGTTTGTGCCAATGGTTAGTAATTACAACAAATCTATTACATTATTCGGTGAAAAAAATACTGATTATAATAAAAATGACTGTTTAGTAAACGAGACTAACACTATCGATGAGAATACGGCAGCTACAAAAGGTATTCTCAAAAATAAAATCCCGAAACCCAAACCATATCTACTAGGAGAGAACATGGCTCTTGGGGATTCGATTGATCTTCATTCGGCTATAATGAAAAATGACACAAATAATAATAGTACAAAACCTACAGGAGTGTCGCTACTAAACAAACAATTACAGCTTGAAAGAAGATTTAGCAATGAATCCAGATTTAGTACGGAAAATGAATCAGATTGGAACTCTTTTAAAAAACCTACTACTAGGACAACTAAAATAGGCAAGTATTACATTCCATAATCGTCCAAATATTAGTAAGAAGTCAACGGCAAAAGTTTACCAAGGTTACTCTTCCATATTATAATAATTTCTAAATTATCCCAATAACTTATTATTTTAGGTCCAGCAGATTATACGAGATCCGATCAAGAAATAGAACCAAGAATGCTAAGAAATCCTCATATAGAAAAGGATGTTAGGGATACAATAAAAAACAAAGTAAAAATTTTACAAATGTCACCAAGCCCAACACGTGCTAAGACAAGACAACTTCGTGAAAGTGACCTAACATATTTTGGTATCACCAAAACTGAAAAATCCCAAAACGATAAAAGGAAACATTCTCTAGACAGTATCTATGATGAGAATAATGTTAAAGAGGAAATACTTCACTCTGTTCAATTGGTGAAATTAATTTCAAATAGTGTTTGTAATAGTGAAGTAGATTCGGATGAAGCGCCAGATTACGAAAATATCCCTATGAAGAATAACTTTATTCCACAGCCAGTTCCTCGTAGACATTCAAAATATCAAAGTTACCTGGATAGCAATAAGGAAAAAGATTTAAACACGATATTAGAAAAAGATGATGATACTATTATTGTAGAGTCGCGGCGAGATAGAGTAAAGAAACATACAGCATCCACAGCCAATAGAAGCCTATCCGAACCGCCAAAAGCACACAGACAAAAATCTATCGAATCACATAAAGCATTTAACAAAACAAATGAAATAAAAAATTCTCCCTTATCAAAGTATGTATACAAGTTTTTACTTAAGCCTGACTGGTTTTTATTACTTAAGTCACTATTATAATATTGTCACCTGTCATCATTTTTCACATAAAAATTTTAGAGGTATTTTATTTAGTGGTGAACAATTCACAAATAACAGATATTAATAACTTTTGTTGATAGTATAATATAATTTGATCTTATTGATGATCTTCCTCACAGGTCTACGACGGTGAAATCCACCAACAATTTTCAAAACTGTCAATCAAAAATTGTTCATATTTTTAAATGCAATTTAACTTTTTATTTAATTTTATCATATTCCATTATTACTTCTTAAATATATGTTATTTGTGCCAAACCTTTCGTAATATAAAATATATTTATGCTTTTTTTTTCAGAAATAAAACGGATACAATAGAAAAGAGGCAAAAATGCCAGAACTCCGAGATAAAAGCTCCTGAGAGGAGGATATCTGAAAGCCCAGTTTATGTCAATCTCAGAACGAAAGACACAAAAAAGGTTGTTGAAAGTAATAGTCATAATCAAAGTAAACAGCGTAGTATTCAACGTCAAAAACTTGAAAAGAAACCGTCTATAACGAAGGAAGATTTGAGCCAAACAAAACATAGTAAAAACAAAACCAATAATGATGTTTATAAAGTTAATAACACTACTAAAGAAAGAACTGATTTTGAAAAACAAAAAGTTGAAGAACATGATTTAGAAAGAAAAAAGACTCACGTTAATAGAACAAAGGTACTAGTCACACCTGAGAAGTCACCAAGTAAAAGTCAAGAGATTTCTTCTAAGAAACACAGGAGTGGAGAAAAAAGTTCCTCGAGAGAAAAACGAAGAGCCAATTACCCTAAAGAAAAGCCTGGTTCCCCAAAACCCGAGTTCCAAGAACCTGTTAAAAGTATACAAAGTGATCGAGACAATACCGTAGCCAGAGCAACAAAAAATTATAAAAAATCATCGACTGATACTGCGAGTACTCAAAATTCATTAAAAGAGCAAGAAGTACATTCAAAAGTTATAGTAGCAGACATTAAGATGTCACAACCAAAGTCAAATAAATTGGAAAAAGATGGCAAAACTGAAAACAAAACCAAGCGAAGTAAATATGTTATTAACTATGATGATAAAAACGGCACAGTATCATCCATTTGCAAGATTAGACCCGATCACGGATCGACTAAGAAAAAAATTGTGAATTACGACAATAGAGATAGTTATAAAAACCATACCGCAAATAAAAACAGTTCAAACAAAAATAACCTGCGTAAGTAATCGTAATCAAAATGATATAAATCAATGATCTAAAACTTTCACACATGCATATAAGATTCAACATGAACACATTTCAGTGCAGGTTCCTGATCAAGAACGGATTTTATACGGAAAGATGAAATCGAAAATTCGCGCGCGACAATCTTGCCAAATACTGTAATGTTTAAATTTGGATGATTGATTCCTATGAAAACTATTATTTTTTATTTAACATTTATTTGTGATGCATAATTAATTACATTACTAAATACACACTTACCTGATCTCATAACATTTGTAAAGGCATTAATTAGTTTGCTTAATCGTACGGCTTTAACTTAACACTACTTTAACGACATTTATAAAATAAAATATGTTATACTTTGCACTTAGTGTTTTATTGTTACTTTTATACCAAAAATGCACATTATACTGTTGTCAGAGGGTCCTTATCACATTTGCTTACGTGTACGGACACTCGATTGTCTAAGTTATTCTTAAGAATGTCCGCGAAGACACGCAAAAATCCTCTCTCAGAATCAGAATGATTGGTCAATATAACAGATATTCCATTCTGTGCGGCATCCAATACGTCGTGATGAAGCATTTCTCCTAAAACAATAAAAAATTAATAAATTAATGTTGTACTGTTCCTTTTTAAGATTTATTGTTCAACATTAAGACTTATTGTTTCACGGCCCCGTAGACTAGTTGGTAGTGACCCTGCCTGCGAAGCGAGGGGTCCTGGGTTCGATTTGCGGCCGAGTCAGATATTTATGTAACAGATAAATATTTGTTCTCGGGTCATAGGTGTTAGTGACGCGTTATTTGTGTTGTCCATGCCACCTGCGACACAGGGAAATCTACTGCGGGGGTATGAGTATGTTAGCGTTATTTATT
>DWPA01001109.1:0-19995 GCA_018251375.1 Calpodes ethlius
ACCTTACGTTTTTATATGTATATATATTTAAGTGATTTTTTACTTTTTTTTTTACTATTATTTGTTAAATTCTTACCAAAGTTCCTACCATAAATCAATCAATCCTGATCATGTCATGTGACCGACGTTTAATAATATTTATTTTTAATTGATGATTTTTGGATTAATTTACATCTTTTACTTATAAAATGTACCGATAGATTTAATTAACACTTTATTTTTAATACTATCAAATAATCTATTATACTTTGTAATTTATACGAACGTGTAGGCACTGGCATTGTATGTATAAACTAATTTATTTAAAGCATTACCTACAAGTAATGTTAATAATATATATGCAAAGAGTCATTGAGTTAAATAAAGTATGTTTGAAAACGTCATAGTAGTATTATTTTAATGAATCACGTTACTATAGAAAAATTGATAATAAAACGATGGAAAAACAAAAACTAAAAAATCTTTTACCTGTAATACCTACTGGACTAAAAAGCAGAAAATAAAATTAGGTAACTTTGGTGAGATGAGATGTATTCCAGGTGAGCGTCAATGCCGTCAACCACCTTCTAGATTTATAACCGACTCTCACCGGGACAAGTGGAATCGAATATGCCCGAACCCAAAGTGTTTACTAGTATACATTGTATGGTTCCTACTTCCACGTTCGATCTCTAAAACCAGATCACCGAACGGTGGTATCATATTCTTGTGTTGTCATCTAATATACAAAAAAATACTAACATTCATACAACGATTACAAGTGCGCCAAATTTAGGTTTTTATTACATAATAACAGTTCTACTTAACAAAAGCGTGTTAACAAATTATATTTTAAAAAACCTAAAAACACGCTTTTATAATTGCGACTTTGTTATCAGTCCCTGAAAATCATCTTACACCAGATTATGTACATTTTAAAACAAATGAAGAGGCCCAAACTCAATCGGGTTGCGCCATTTTATTTTAGAGTTACTATGATCATTCTGTGTCTCAATCATCATACATCGAGCTCTAATGACATCATATTGTATTGTCATCCGATTTATATATGTACACATGGTTGTAGCTCAATCGGACACTGGAAAGTGAGTCAAATTTAACTTAAATCTTGTTAAATACATAATAATAGACATAAAACAGACAGGTGAAATTAAATTAAAGCTTGTAATAAATAGTATTACGGTACTGGGAAACAAATGAAAATAGAAATAAAAGAATCTCTTTAAATAACAAAGTCGGAAGGTGCTTTCATCCGAGCTCAGTTATTTTAAAAAGTAAAAAACATTGGTAAAACAGATGGTTAATAATTGGCCGCGAAAGAAGTATCGTGTTACGAATCGATATAGCAGTCTGGCGCTTGTCACAACTCGGGGTTAAGTTACTGTTTACTTAACAAGCGCATTATGAACACGGGTTAGTGATTTACTCTACTGTCTCTACTCCCGTCTCCTGCGATCAAACAAAGTAGGTTTTATGAACAGAGATAGGATTAATATATATAATATTGGAAGCTATACATGCATGAAAAATATGTAAAGTATGCTTGAAAATTGGTTTAATACTCAACCATAAATTATTAGTTATTTTTTTTCAATTCAAAATCAATATACTCTAAGTAATTTATTCAATGATAAAATATCAATATAAAAATGAATTACTTATAATAAAATCATTATTTTTCAAATATTCACTAGTACCTATCACAGTTAAATTGTTAATTTTATTATTCAAAATATGTTGATGTATGTTTGTGTGCTAACATTCAAGTGTTTAATTTTTTTAATAATTAGTTTTTGTTGCATAATACTCTCCTTTGGTGAAGAACGGATGAAGCAATGTCAAATTAATATTCAACTGTGTTGTTAAATGTCACTAACGTGGCGGGCTACATCTCGCTTTACTTTACCTATATCATTGTTAGAGGTTCATCACTCTGAAAATATAATTATACCCTTGTATTTTGACCTGTCATATATCGTATATGCCTTTGATTTTATGGATGTCAATGGTTAAATTATCATCACCATTTTACATACTTTTATTTAACTCACTGTCTGTTTATATGATTGTAAGCATTTGCCACTTCTTGATAGTCAAAAAAGCTAAAATTTTGCATACTAATTCATTTCCGATGACAATACATTAATTTGGAACTGTGCGCGTAGGCTTGATTTAATTATTGAGCTTGAATATGACCATAGGAACGCTTATCTGGTACTTTTATACTACATAGTAACCAGGGTCTGATTCATAAAATAAAAGTGTTTTTTTTTATACGTTTAAACTACTTTTATACTATTTTTTTTCATTAAAATCGGTGGCTGCAATATTCTTTTATCTATTGGTATAAAAATATTAGCTAGAAGCGATTAAAGAACAGTTTGTTTAATCCGTTTCCTATTGATCTCATGTTTACGGGTGTGTAATACAGTGTGAAGTAGTTCACCGTCGCCCATTCCATTCTCAGTTCTATCCCAACAGAAAAAATGCGACCACACACATGTTATACGTGGACTTTGATTCTTGATAATAAGAAGTTATTTTTCATTAAAAATATTTACATAAAGGACATATGGACGACTGTTACCACGTTCATATATATATTTTTTTAAACGCTAACACACTCATACCTCCGCAGTAGGATTCTATTGGCATGGACAACACAAATAACTCGTCACTAACACCCATGACCCGAGAACAAATATTGATCTGTCACATCTGCCCCGGCCGGGAATCGAACCCAGGACCCCTCGCTTCGCAGGCTGGGTCACTGCCAACTATGCTACGGGGCCGTCATTGGTAGTGTAAAAGGCTTCTTTACTGGAGAGCGCTTTAAAGATATTTTTTTTATAACATGGTAATTTATGGTGTTATAAATTTTGAATATATTGAAATAATTTAATTTAAGGAGTAAATACAAGTAAACATTTATTTACACCGCAGCATTTCATATTTTATGAGAAATTTCAATATCAATCATTGAATGTCTTTGTCGAGTTAAAATCCATTTGGATGTGGAAGTCTTGTTTAGTTATATACTAAGTTTTGGCGTAAAGTCATCACAAAAATGGCCGTTTCTATATCTAAAATTTATTCAAACTTTACACTGTATGTATTATTGCTTGAATGTAATAAAAAAGAGCATCCCGTTTAAGGTACCTACGAACTTTTTACACCATGATACTGGTTAGTAACCGGAAATTATTCAAGGACCTTCTTAATAAGCTTACCTTATGTATTTATTTTAATGTTATTAACATAGTATTTTTTTATATGAACCAAAATTATTAATTTATACGTGTATCGTATTAAACTTTTTATAAAACTTATTGATACGTAGATATTATATTATTATACTCAACGATAAATATCAAGACCAAAGGAGCAGAGTAAATATAATTTGTGGCGCTGCGACACCGCGTGTGTCTTGTCGGGTAACAATAATAAAATATCCATTAGCTGTAGTGTTTTCTGTGAGGTTCAAAATTAACGCATTTTAAATAGATCCATGTTTACTTTGTTTTTAAAAAACGGTTAAACTTCATTGTCAATGGGAAATTGGCTTATCGAAGAAAAATATTTGAGGAGACGATATAAGTACTTAACGCATATTTAAATGCATTATTACATAACAAACGACTCTCCAATTAAGTGATGGTAATTTATGGACATTAGAAACAATAAAGTTATCATTGAAGTATTTTTAAGCAAAAAATATATATATAATAATTTTTTTACCCATCTTATAAATATAAATCTCATAATCAGCACTGGAAATATTTAAGGTTAAGTTTTTAAACTACTACTAGTAAAACTTATCTAAAACGATTAATGATTAAATTACTATTATCGTTTCCTTCGTTCCTAAACCATTCATAAATCCTAATAACATTGTAGACATAAATGTTTGAGGATAGATGGATGATTGTTTGGATGTATTACATTTATTTATATGTGACATTTGAAAATAGTCATTTTCATTAAATACTATTGAAATCTCGCTTACTTGAAATCCATGATAACGTACCCCAGTCTACAATTATACGTCATAAATTTTCTTTGAACTTCGTAATAATAGTGTAATGGTCGTAAATTGCTATAATTTTATGAAATGTCTTTTTGAATATATAACATGTTGAAACTGAGCAAACAAATTACATTTCATTAAAAATATGTCCACAAACCTTCATTCTTAGAGTACGAATGGAAAATACACAGTTGTTTTGTTTTAAGCTGAGCATATACATCTATATGTTAAGTAGATTGCGAACGTTTATTAGTAACAAAATGTTAGCATTAACATCAAACGTTTTGCCCATCGAAATATTGTTACAAGCCATTTTATCCCAGTATTTGTCGACATCCTATTGTGTGACTGTAATTTCGGATTCCCTATTTGAAATTAAATTACCTATGAGTTTCATGCTTATAGTTACTAATAATACTGAAGATCTTACGAACTTAGTATTAGACGCATCGGAAAAAGGCTGTTCAGATTACATCGTAAAGCTTAGGAAACCACAAACCTTTATGCACGCGTTTGATAAAGTGGCGCATAAAGGAAATATTCGTAGAAGTGACAGAAGAATAATATTCTTACCTTCAAGTGAACTAATCAGGGATGATACTAAACATGAACTTGAAAGTATTTTAAACACGCGGGAGGCCAGTTTTGTGCCAAACATATTATTAGTGCTCCCTGTTGAAAGAGACAGGGATTGTGAAGGTTACGATTTAGTTACACATAAATACACTGGCTTAGATCATAACAATAAAGCTATAACACTCGATCATTGGGATTCATGCACTAAAACTTTCGAAAAGCAAGCTAACCTTTTTCCACATGACATGTCAAATTTAGACGGAAAAATAGTTAAGGTAGCTTGTTTTACTTACAAACCGTATGTATTGTTGGATCTAAACACTGAAGTTGGGACCCTTGGTCGTGACGGTATGGAAATGAGAATTGTGGACGAATTTTGTCGGTAAGTTTTACTGCTTAAAAGATAATAAAATATATATACACGAAATTTAACAGCAAATCCATTTTTTTACGAAATATTAATACGCTTTGCTTTAATACAGATGGGCAAATTGTACGGTGCAATTGGTACGTGATGACGCGCACGAGTGGGGTGAAATTTACGATAATTTAACCGGTGTTGGTGTTATTGGAAACTTAGTGGAAGATCGAGCCGATATAGGAATAAGTACATGATTACTATTATTATACCTAATCCTACAAGTATTGAAATAGTATTCGATTTTTTCAGAAAAAATACTACAATTATTCTGTGCCAAACAAAATACCTAAAATAATTACACCTTAACTTCCTGATGTAAAATTTAATTAATTACAAACAAAGAGCTAGATTTAGTCTGTAATTTTGTCTCATACGTAAATCGTAATATATTGTAAAGTAATTGAAAATTTTACACTTTTCAGCCGCCTTGTATTCTTGGTATGAAGAATTTCTAGTACTGGATTTTTCTGCGCCAATTATTCGGACAGCTATCACCTGTATAGTTCCAGCGCCAAGGCTAGTATCAATAAGTACCTGTATTTATATCAGAGTACGTTATTTCTAACTAAATAAATACAGTGTTTAGTGTCTTCATTAAAAGTTTCATGTCTAATTTTCAAAGAGTTATGTGGGTATTGCAAGATATTTATCATTTTCCTTCGGTGAAAGAAATATCGTGAGGAAACGTACACACCTGAGAGTTTTCCGTATGTTCTCAAAGGTGTGTCAGGATAGCCAAACGCACTTGGCTAGTGTGCTGGACTTTGGCCTCTCAAATTGTGAGAGGAGACCCGAACCAAGCAGTGGGATTGTTATGGATTATGATAATTAGTTTTATAACGTGCAGTAGAAATTTATTTTGCGGCCAAATTATTAAATTCAACTGTTATTTTTAAAACTAGTTTGTATCTGTTCTACTTTTCACCTTAAAATCACCTTTTCTTTTTTCTTGTTTCTTAAATGCTAAATAAAATATTTTTTATCTTTATAGATTACTGTCAAGTTGGAAATTGCCACTATTACCCTTTTCATTGGATTTGTGGATCGCCCTAATATTTACGTTTCTATTTGCATGCGTGGGCCTCACCATGGCCCGTGGCTGTTCCACAGATAAGGTTTTTTTTACCACATTTGGAATGATGATAACTCAGGTATTACCAGACTGGGAAGTTTCGTTATTTAATAATATTAATATATATATAGTACAGTATAGTATATATATAGTATATATATTTTAATAGAAATTAGTTTGAATTTTTTGTGCTAAAGGGATGGACATGATACAAATTTATATACAATTTTCTTAATATAATATTTCCACGAGTTATTATTTAAGTTTATATAATAATAAAACCGTTATGTTTAATTAAAGTACACACTTGTTATTGATGTAATACATTAAACTTTTTGTTAATGATGCAAGTTTTGATAGGTATTTCACACACGTACCTAATTGTTATTCGAATTGTCATTGTCCCAATATTGCTACAGTCATGTTTATGACTCATTGTTTAATTTAGCGTGTCCAGTGATTCCTATCTTGAAGGTCTAAGTAAATATATGTCTAAGACTGATCGGTTGTCCATTTCTAAAGATAGTATTGATATCAGCAGTTATAGACTAGTGGTTGGAACGTAAGTTTCCTGAAGTTGGGGGTGTGGAGCAGAATCCTGCACGCACCTCTAATTAAAAAAAAAATGTG
Organism: Calpodes ethlius; assembly: GCA_018251375.1. Lineage (NCBI taxonomy): Eukaryota > Metazoa > Arthropoda > Insecta > Lepidoptera > Hesperiidae > Calpodes > Calpodes ethlius. The sequence continues at coordinate 6,727 of DWPA01001109.1, forward strand.
CGTATTACGAGTTAATTATCACTGGTGAAGGAAAACATCGTAAGGAAACCTGAATATCCGAGAGATCTCCATTATGTTCTCAAACAGGTGTGTGAATTTTGCCAATCCGCACTTGGCCAGTGAGGTGTACAATTGCCTGTACCCCTCACATTGTGAAAGAACAGTCCCGAGCCCAGCAGTGGGACAATTATAAGTTGTGATGATGATGATGGTAGTATTTAATAATAAAATATATAATTTTGCGACATTTCGATATTCATAATATTAATATTGTGTGTCTACTGTAGTCACAGCCAGAGTCTGTAACTAATTCATGGCGTATAAGAAGAATTTCTGGGTGGCTTTTGATAACCGGTTTAATATTAGACAACGCATACGGCGGTGGATTAACTTCTACTTTCACTGTACCAAAATACGAGCCGTCCATTGACACAATACAGGACATGGTTGATAGGAAAATGGAATGGGGAGCGACTCACGACGCTTGGATATTTTCCATCATTCTATCACAAGAGGTATTGAAATAATTAATGAGTTAGTTACCTATTGATTTACGATGTGAGTACAGGTTGTTATGATATATTTAATAACAATATTTTAGCCATTGATCAGGCAGTTGTTAGAGCTGTTTAAGACTTACCCAGCTGAAGAATTAGAAAGAAAAAGTTTCACCAGGAACATGGCATTCAGTATCGAAAAACTACCAGCAGGTAATGAAGTTAACATAAGTAGGCCTTTGTATGTTAGGAAGTATAAATACAATTATTTTTTGAAAGGCTTTCGTAATCACGACTCTGTGGTAATTTAGTAATTATACTTTAGCATCAACAATACATCCAAATCTTGCTTATTTGTTACAGGATATTTTGCGATAGGACCTTACATCACGAAAGAAGCGGTATTAGATTTTACAATAATGTTAGAAAACATCTACTATGAGCAATGTGTTGTGATGCTACGGAAAAGCTCGCCGTATACAGAAAAGCTGAGCCAATTTATTGGAAGACTTCATGAGTCCGGTCTCATATTAGCTTGGGAAACACAAGTTTGTATAGAAATATTCGTATAGAAATAATATATGATGGGCAAAATAATAAAAAAAAAATGTATGTGTCTGCACTTCGTGACTTTAAATTGAGTCATTTTAACACTGTATTAAAATTATCTGGCGTACTGCGGCGTGATTACTGTGGTATTTGATGTAAATGTTGAGTAAGCTATGTGAGTTGCTTAACATGCTGAGTTTGCTTATCTCCGTTTTTTTTTATGTATATGATTGTTAGTGTTAATTACGATGCTACTAGATATGCTATTAAATATTCTATTCAAATAGTTTTTACTAAATTATTTTTTTTGTATGTTAATTAAATATGGGTTGTCCAAAAACTCAAAGTGTGTAAATGTAATTAAACTTTCTGGAATTTTAAACTTAAGCTCATTTATTAATAGGTGGCCCTTAAACACTTGGACTACGAGGTACAGCTGGAAGTAAAGCTATCCCGATCAAAGAGAGATGTTGAAAATATAGAACCACTTGGGTTTAAACACATTGTGGTATAGTATTGAATTTTAACATTATCAGTTTAGTATTGTAAAGAAATTAAATTAAATACTTTCTTAACTGTTTACGTTCCAGTGATATGGTTATATTAAAATAATTTTCATCCACTACTAGTAAGAGTTTTGCGTCCCACTACCTATTCACCTCCTATGACTAGTTGATAATGATCCCACAGATACAACAGAAGAATTCGATAATTATCGATCCTTATTTATGTTCCATAAAAAGTGCGTGGATTTATGAAATAAAATAGTAATTAAAAAAATCAAGAAATACTAAATATAACATTCACTTTATATTCATTTTATTTCTTTAATATCGTAAATATCTTTCTAGATAAATACCTATGCCAGTACACCAACTCCAATTTCAAACTCATTTATTTTTTAATATTTTTTTTTTTTCAGGGAATATTTATTTTATATGGACTGGGTGTAACAATGTCCATTATTTTCTTCATCGGTGAGGTAATTGTTAATAGCAGACAAAAAAGAAGAGAAAAAAGACGACGTCTTACTAGTAATACAGTGGATATTAATTCGTAACATGTTCAATAGGTATTGTTAGTTGAATAGTTGTAATTAAAATTGAAATAACAATCATTTTATTGATTTATTTTATTATTATACATTCCTAACACACTTAGTAGAATTTAACGTATATTTACTTAATATACGTTAAAATTCATTTTGAAAGGGTAGAAGTATTAAACTAATATATTTTTAATTGTGTTATTATTTTACCGTGGGACTATTTTGGTGACTATCCATTATTCCTGGCTGAACTATTAAACGTTGCTTTTGCATATTACAAATCTTGTAAAGTCATTTTTTTCTAAAGCAATTAATATTTCATAGGCAGCGCCATCTTATATCAATTTCCGTAACTAACGTATAGCGAACGCGCTGGGCAGCTATTACTCTGTAATTCGTTAAACAGGATAAGAGAAACTTGTAGTGAAAATAATACAATATTTCCGCATTAATTTTATTATTAAATTATTGTGAATGATTATTATGGACAACAATAGGTGCGTACTAGAATTATTAGAAAATTCTGACTAAAGCTGGGGCATCTCAAACCAACCATTCTTAGTACTCTCTTTTTTTATATATATAATTTCTTCATTCGGTTTACAGCTCGTTGGACGAATAAATTAATTACAAAAAATAAATACGATTAGATCAATGATTATAATGTTAACCATTGTTATTTGTTTTGTTAAATGATATCTTACAGTAATATTACATACATCACAATACGTCTGCCTTGTATGATATTTTCTCACTCGTATTGCATGAAATTGGCTTTACTAAGTATATACTTATGATTGCCAGGTATGATGATTTATCCTGTTGTTTGGGAAAAATACAATAAAATCTTTTATTTATGTACTTTAGTCACATTATTATACGTAACAAACTCAATGATAATAATATCACTAATTAGATGAGAACTTATTCTTATACATCGTTCCGTAATTGGTGCAAAATTTGAAGTCCTATTCATGTTATAAATGTAAAGATTTTTTGATGTTCGTATTTCAATGATGAACTAAAAATTGCATAGAATAAAATTAAACTAGGTACAGAACTAACCATGTCCAGGCAAAGGATATAAAATAAATTCATTACTGCTTACCCCTGGGAAAAAAATTGTTTCTGACGAACTAAACTTGGTAGATCATTTATTGGGTTGTAAAATAATTCTGGTAATAAGTAGCATTGGGATCAATCATATTACATTTGGTTAAAATGTAATAAAATATAATTTGAAAATTTTATTATATTTCGTTTCATTAAACCATTCTCCTGCAAAGCCACAGGGAGAAAATTTGTGTTGATTAACACTTATTACCATAAGTTATGTGCTAAGTTAGTATCAAAGATTTTATTTAATATCTCCTTAAGTAGGAGATTTACTTCTATAAAACTTACAAGATGTAGTGTAATGTTCGTAATTTTCCTATCTAGTATATAGATACGAGTACCATGATAACTACTATGCTCTGTGGTAAAAACTCCGAAATAGATACTGGCAACCCCTAACGCAATTCTGCCAACATGATATAGTTAAATAATGTCGCGGGAAAATCGATAACCGCGCGTGCCGTGTTGTGTGGGTTGTTGGCTTTTTGTCGTGTTGTTTTGTATCCGACTACACGAGAGTGCGTACGAATGTTGTTTTAGGTTTTTGAATTAAATTAATGCTGTATTTTAAACCGAATAGTATTTTAAATGTGATTTAAGTAAATTCTTAATTATGGCAGTGTATCATTACATTTTTTGCGCCTTCTTTTTAACGACGTCAGCTGAATTTGTTTGGAAGCATCACAATAATGAAGAACTACCCTTAGTTTTGGAAGAAGTGCACGAAAAATGTCCCAATATAACAAGAGTTTATACATTATCCGAACCTAGTGTTAGAAATGTGCCACTGTACGTTATAGAATTCTCAGATAGTCCAGGATTTCACCAACCATGTAAGTTATTACTATAATAAAATTATCTTATGATTATTTATGTTTCACTTATAATAAGTAGTAATTATGATATAATTTTATACAGATAAACCTGAAGTTAAATATGTGGGTAATATACATGGAAATGAAGTACTCGGTCGTGAGTTATTGCTGGGATTAGCGAATTACTTGTGTGACCAATATTGTAACCATGATCGTCGCATTCGGACTCTAATCCATACCACTAGGATACACTTGTTGCCTTCTATGAATCCTGATGGATGGCAGCTATCCACGGATACCGTATGTAACTTTTATTTATATATAAAGCTTGTCGAATATAACTTGACTAGAATGAAAAAAAATAACATTATATAAATAGTAGAAATGTGAAATGTTATTAAACGTCTAGTTAGTAAGCTCTAGTTATAATTGTATTTTCGGATATGTGTATTAAACTTCAAAATCGTTCCAATAAATCATCTTTACAAAAACAAATTACTATTTAGGGTAGTCAAGATTATCTGATTGGGCGGGCCAATAACCATTCCGTGGACCTGAACAGGAATTTCCCAGACTTAGATGCAATCACATTTGAATTTGAGCGACAAGGCATCAGTCACAATAACCACTTGTTGAAGGATTTGACCCGTCTTGCTGCACCGGTGAGTACTTGCCAGTAACTAAATTTATACCGCAGCAATATGAGTTGACCTCATAATAAAAGATCTGTGTTTTTAGACGTATTTGTATTTTTCTACGTTTTGTAAATGTGTGAAGACGATTCGTTTAAGTGGGAATAAAGCTTAATATTGGAAAAGCGCGCGATGACGAACTTTATATCACTGTTAACATTATGATAAAACTCTCACATCTGTAGGTTCCCTAATAACGTTTCTCTGAAAACGTTCATCAGATATAACCGAAATACATGACAATTTTAATTGCGATCATAAGTAACTCAGAGAAGCGTGGAACTGGCTTGATGATTTTGTAATCGAAATTTGCCATTACATATACATATATTTATTTTATATATAATTTTTTTATCAATCGTTAAAAAAAATCTTATGGCTAACGCCAATTTACAAGATTATTGTGAAGGTCTTTGAATCCCGAAAATAGTATGTTTCAAACGCTGTTAAAGCGAATGTAACACTAAATAATCTGCACATTGATGAATATTACGAAGTTGCTAAAATACAATGTCAAAAACAATAACGAAAGGAACAAGATTGCTTTTATGTGAAAAGGATTAACCCTTGACATTTGTTTTATGTTTATTTTCGCTACACGAGTCCGCTGTTGAATTAACGGATCACTTGCTTTCTTCTTGACCGGCAACGCAACGTACCTCTCGTGTTGGCCGACCTCGACGACCTCGGTGATGATCTAAGGGGTAGCCTATCTAATCGTTTATCTGCTATTTACATAAACAAGAAAACCCTTAAGACCTTTCTATTCAATCAGTTCATATATTTGATTAATAATCTACGTGTTATCATACTCCATGTATCGTAATGATCCAAAATTATAGTACAATGGTCCATATATAATATTTATCGACGTGTTAAAATGATTCGTTTATTAGTTGGAACCAGAGACCAGGGCGGTGATGAGATGGATCATGTCGGTGCCGTTCGTGTTGAGCGCGGCGATGCACGGCGGGGACTTAGTCGCTAATTACCCCTACGATGAAAGTCGGAGTGGGGCCCCAGTCTCCGAATACTCTGCTAGTCCTGATGACGATACCTTCAGGTAATACTGAGTTTTCACCCGCGTGGTCTAAATTGATAATGGGGGATAACAGTATATTACATTATCATAATACTTATTATTAACTTTTAAAATATGTATCTATTCGGAGTATATTTTATTTCCAAGAAATCTTTATTTATAATAATCCAATTTTCCAAATACATTTAACTATATTATGTACACTTGTACCACTCAATACAGTATTATATACGGTAGGCCTGATAACGATTAGGTCCCGACAAATATATTTGTATAAAATAACATTACGGACTACAAAAAAAAATGCAAAATTACATTTTTGTTGAAATTTCAAGGTTTAAACCTTTTGTATAATGCTTACTGAATAATAATAAACCATGTCTATAGGGAGTTAGCGATGGCTTATGCATCAGCGCACGCAGACATGGCCTCAGCGAATCGGCCGGGCTGCAACGTGTACAATCCCAGTGACCCCACAACATTCAACTTCGGGAAGCAAGGCGGCGTCACCAACGGAGCGGCCTGGTATAGTCTGAAAGGAGGTAGGTGGCCATACATGTATTTGTACACGTCCAATGACATTGAGGATACTGGAAAAGCTGTCAGTCCGTACTGTCTGCTTATAGGTAAATTATATTAATAACCAAAATCGAAATAATAACGTGGTGTCTGATTCTATCGATAAATGGTAAGTTTTTAATTTAAAAAAGTATTTTTATAGTCCCCCCCCCTCTTATTATTACCTCTCTTTAGTGATAAAATATGGTAGTGTTGTAGGAAAGTTATTATACAATGTAATATAATTATATTCTATTCTAAAATTAGTAGCAATAAATTCAGTCCCGCCTACTTAGTCATGTTACGTATTAGCGGCCTACTCAATACCAACCCCATGACGTCACTAAAGCCCGTGGGATACATACGTGGGATGGATTGATATTATCGTACAAATAAGTTTATTTTTAAGCCAACCACTTTATTCCGACGTAAATATTTCGATCACTTTATTACTTTGATATTTTTAATTTACGATGTTTTTTTAGTTAGTGTGATAAAATTATTTGGGTAAATTAATCATTCATTATCTATCCATCTATCTAAAGGTTCAAGGTCCGTTAAAGGTCCACTGCTGGACATAGACCTCCCCTAATTTGATGAATTATTATTAATTATTCAGGCTCAGGACCGGTCTGAGTGGCGCAAATTAGGGGAGGTCTAATTTACCTTGCTACGTTGAAATATTGATAATTCGTTGTGATATTACAATTCGGCCTAATATAACACTGGTATGGCTTTAGACCTGACTCCTTAAAGGATATCAATACAAAAATGTAAACTTTGTTGTAAACTCCATTATAATCACATTTACTCTTAGGGTTGTCTTCAGACAGGAACTAATCAACAGTGAAAATCACCTTCACTATTTTTTAGCTTTTAATGCATTGTAAAATCGTGTCTCTAGTTTAAAACTATTAAATTTTTACATTACATTTTTTTTTATTGATGTTCAAAGATTCATACTTGTGTTAGATAGCTACGAAATAAGATGTACTTAAATATGTACATGACATTTACTTGTAGGATATTGTAGGAAAGATGATATAATATCAAGTAATGAGTAGGTGTAGTAATAGTAGTAGTGATAGTAGGTGTTCCAGTGACCTCTGGAAGAAAGAATCTGGTGCCATTATCGCATTCGTTGCTCAGCAGGGTCTACCAGAACATCAGACGTTGCCTTGACTCGAGAATGTAAGAAGCCCTAAATCTTAAGACATTGAAGCTTTTGTTTTTTTTCAATAGTGCAGGAAATCCGGGACAGTGAAGTAGAGATTAATTGTAATGCTGACATTTAAGTACATGCGTTAATCTTGTTAACCGTGAGAGACAGGTTTGGAAATGCTAATTCGAGCGTTTATTGTCCGAGTTACATACAATAGTTATTGACGGCCAGTCTTAATTACGTAACGAATGTATTGTAAATGTCAATGGATTTTAGGTATGCAAGACTTCAACTACTTGGCGACGAACGCTTTTGAGATAACCCTGGAGCTTGGCTGTCAGAAGTATCCATTCGCCAAGGATTTAGAGAAGGAGTGGTACAGGAACCGCGACGCTCTGTTGGCGTACATATGGAAGGCTCACACCGGAGTCAAGGGGATCGTCAGCGATAACTCCGGGTTCATCCAGAACGCGGTTATATCTGTCGTCAATATCACTGGATCCATTCCCAGACCTATCAGGCACGATGTTACTACCGGTAAGTTTTACTTTCAAACTTAATGTAATTTCGTGTTAATTTATTTTAACGTTGTCAATGAACTTGTAAGTAATTGTCGCAGTGTGAATAATTAATAGTCTTATTAGATGCTTCGAAACATAGGGAGAACCCGAAGGGATTCAATTTAGTGGAATTTATGATGCAATATTTGACTGAAGCGAGAGATTTATGAATTTGTGATCTTTGATGATAATAATTATAATATCTTCGAGCATTTTTATACTTTGAAGTGAGATTTTGGTGATTAAATTTTTATTTGATTTACTAAAGCGATTATTCACTCTGCTCATAATAAGAATTGATTGAGATCGAAATATTTTATCTCTGAAATAAGGGTAATCCCTATTTATTAGTCACGTTGAGAAAAACAAAGAACAATACGCTATCAGACACATGAGAGACTGAAAACTAGATAATTGTTTATGTACCGAGCGGTGATTGTGAGCATCCTGCTGCATCTGTTCACCGCGATACCAATCGTGAATCGCACCACAGATTGAACATGTTTCCCGGAAATTAAATCACTACACTACACTGGTCACATAATTATACTACCGAGTACAGAGCAGAACAAAGCTTTGCCATTATTTCCTCATTCTCACTCGGAGTTAACGATGTAATTTATGGAACTGTACGTATTTATGCCAAAACATGACATTTCTGGACAAAAATACATGTCTTTAGAAGATGATGAAATAAAGTATTTCCAAAGTAACGGTTGTATCCTTTATTTGCAACGCATTACGAAGTTAATGTTGTATAACTACAAACCTTATAAGAACGGCTTGCCAGTCTTAACGCACAGAATGTCAATTTGATTCAACCGGCCCGTATGCAAGAATTAGCTCTTGTTTGCATTCCGACTGCTCAATTATCACTGATGGAAGCAACTAAGTGCTTCCTCCGATGTTCTCATTGTTTTAAATTCGTACGCGTCGGCTCTTCAGCACAATGCATCGGTCTAAGGTCATCTTTTCATATTTTTATTTTGGTGACATTACAGTATAAGTACGTTTCATTTCACACGAAGAGAATTAGTAAAAAATGGGTGAACCAATATTTTTTTCATTTAAACGTTAGCAAAGGGCTGCCTTATGGGCAATACCGAACTTTTCAATAATTGGTTACATTGATGATTTGAACCATTTAGGAAAATAGGAAATCAAATAGGAAAATGTCATGGGTTATGCTTTGTGCTTGTATAATATGCAGCGAGTAATTCTAGATTTTTGGGGTTTGTGGATAATTTATGAGGAATGGAGTCCTCACGGCTGATAGTTATAACCCATTTATTGCTGGAAAGAAATTAGGTGAAGCCAAGAAATTAGGTTGTGTAAAATGTAATTCAATAAAGGATTTATTGATAATGAATTACTCGTAGTATCAATAATAAGTTAGGAATAGTCAGTTTAAACTTAAATAGCTACGATAAGAAAACAGATATCAATGAAATTGACCTTGTTGTTCTTGTTGTTGTTATGGTAGATTATTTATCAAAGATTAGTCACAAAGAAAATTGAGTTAATACAAAAAAGAGGCTGACTGTTATGAAAGAAAAAAAAAAAGAAATAAAGCATCAGTTTTAATTATATCTTTGGAGAGATCCTAAACAATTTAGCAGTTCCCAAGCAGGAACTTATTTGTTCAATCTTTTTAAGTTAAACCGATAAAGTTTAAACACAAACTTGTATATAATGTGCTAAATATTTTGTTTCTTGATTTACTGTTTTAGTCTTCTTGTTTAGGATTCATTTTTAATATATTTTAAGTAGATGAAGCTAAATCTAAGTAAAATATAACGTAACATCAGTAATACTTCCTTGTAAGGCTGACTTTATGATTTATCACGACTTTTCAATCTTAGTGACATATTGTCTCTATAGGTCCTTACGGTGACTACTACCGGCTTCTGACTCCGGGACACTACGAGGTAACGGCGAGCCATCCAGGATACTTCCCGGTGTCGCGCGTGGTCACCGTACCAGCTCACCAGACCTCCGCCAGGGTGCTCAACTTTAGACTGGAGGTAACGTAGTACATATAGAAATTAATGCTTTCACACTCATACCCAAGCTTCAGGGGAAGTCTTTCTTTTCTTCTTTCTTGCCCAGCATCTGTAATGACTTTGGTTTTACTAAGGTCCAATGTCCAAGGTCTGAGGACGACGGTGACGAATTACCATCAGGTGGAACATCAGCTCATTTGTCGAATTTCATTAAAAACTTCGCATTATTATTATATTAGCTAATATGCTATTAGCATAATACGAATAAAAACATCGTACGTATATTTTCATTGTTTATCAATCAACTTTGGACACGGTAAGCAGTTGCCGTGGTTAAATTCAGACCAAATTATTTAAACAAGATTATTGGATTGCTTAATTTATTGATTTATTTGGGCAGTCTCAGGATTCTGATCTCATTTTTATGTATTTTCGTACCTTACCAATTAAATATACCTATTATTTTTGTTTGTACAGTATGTACTTACTTACATCCAAGTAGGTACATCATCCTTATAGTAATGTATTCGTATAAACTTGCATCATAGATACACGAAGTTGGAATACTGCCATATGTCTCCACCTAGCGAATTGGGATACTTCTTACGAGATAAAACTATTATTGGGGATTCATTATTAAGTGGAACAGGTAATAGGTAAGTAGAACGACGTATCATACAAAAGGCGTAAGACTGGTCGAGTAGGTAATACGATTACTGCATTTACATTATTTAATTTGAATATGAGCTGGGCTCTCGCTCAGTTAAATGTTTTACAGATTGAATCATTACGATTTGGACTTCTATATTATGTGATTGCAAACATTCGGACTTATAATGTTGTGATTAGAAATAGATTGATTTTAAACATTAACAATATTATATATCTATATATTATCTTCATTAGTATCTTGTATACTGTATACGTCTTCATTATTAGGTTTAATTTTGTAAACCATGCAATTTAGTTGCGAACAAAAAAATATTCGTCAACGTCGCGCCGCGTATAGATATACGCGTGAACCGTAAGCCGCGTGCGTGACAATTTAGCATTCAAATGTATTTGTCAAGCGTTTCGTTAACTGTGAAACATAACCTGTAGTTATAGTGAATTACTATGATGTTAATTGTACTTGATATAATTAAAGTAGGCAATTAACTTCTATTATAAAAGATTCAATATACAATAACACACTCCAATGGTAGGAGGACTTAGTAGTTTTGAGTGGTCAAGTTAGACCATAATTCCGGGATGGTGTTCCTATTATAAGTTTCACTAAGTTATTTATTAGACTAAGTCAGTTATTTTTATTCCTTTATGGGGCTTATGGAATTTCTATAGGAAGACATTACGAGTTTTACAACAGATCTCTAAACGCGCTTTAAATGTTTTATGTGAATACTGATTATTAGTGTATTCGATATAAGTATCACCAATATCCGAAATTTTTCAGATAACTTTGAAAAAAATATTCGTCATCGTAAAATAATCAGACAGCTACTAATATAGTCGATTATTTTAAGTTACATGTAAATTTATGTACTTTATAGTCTTCTTGCTGTGACTATACATCACATCATTAGCCTAAAACTATCATAAGTACCTACATTAAAGATTTAATGTTTTTTTTGGATCATAATAGGAGCACGTACTAGGGCAATGGAACCTTGAAACTAACGAGGTTGTTATGACTTATTGGATGGTACTTATGTATTACATGACACTTTCAAGTATGCAATTAGTTGTGCCACGCTTGCGTCGATCGTTCAAACCATTTTCAACCCTACTCTACGCCTAACGTATTAAAAATGAAAATTGTCATATAACTATAAGAATAAATAAACGCTAACACACTCGTACCCCCGCAGTAGGATTCCCTGTGTCGCGGGCGGCATGGACTACACAAATAAGATATCACTAACACCCATGAGAACAAACATTTATTTGTTACATCAATGTCTATCCGATCGGGATTTGAACTCAGGACATCTTGATTCGTACGCAGGGTCGTTACGAATTAGTTTACGGGATCTTCAATAAAATTACATATTAATACAAAATATGTAAATGATTTAGAGATGTTTGGTTTGTTTCAAAAATAAGTGACAGTTAAAACGGGCATGATGTTAAAGTTGGTAATTTCTTGATTATATCACATAAACTATGTCACACTAGTACGCGTGACGAACAAAATCAGCATGCGTGACATCGGCCAGTATGTATATGTCCGTATTGTAAATGAGAATAATGGCAGTCAATGATAATTGAAAGCAGTGATAGCCTAGTGGTTCGAACGTTGTTTGGGGAGGGAGTTCGAATTCTGCACGCACCTCTAATTATCAAAAAGTTATGTCCCTATTACAAGTTAAATATAACTTACTTCGGTGAAGGAAAGCATTGTGAGCACACTTGAGGTTTCACAATAATGTTCTCGAGGGTGTGTGAAGTCTATCAATCCGCACTTGGCCAGCATGGTGGACTATGGCCTGTGCCACTCACATTGTGTGAGGAGACCCGAGCTCAGCAGAAGGACAGTTATGGGTTGTGATTGTTTATTATTATAATGATTATTGGACATTATGTACCATTAAATATCATGCGATCGTACTGTTTGTAATCTATGTACCTACAATATTGTCATTATATATGAACTGAGCTTTATCGGAGGCGGATTATTATTTATATATTTTATCAATGAGAAGGTATTCACCCACTAACCCCTTGATAGTATATACTCATTAACTTAAGTCACCACTGTATGTCATAATTAAGATCAACCGAATCGTGTTTGCTAACATTCACTGGTGAATTACGGAAATGTGGTGAAAAATATAAATAAAAGACATTCATCAGTAAGCGTGGTGAATGTTAACATATACTAGTGTATCTTTTAAGATTTACGTAGAGCGATGACGTCAATACTGTATGACGTCAACAGTTGTTCCCAATCGATTGGCTTCGGGTTGGCGGTTATCTAGACATTGTATCTCAACGAGCCTTATCACGTCATAGGCGCTTAATTGGATTTTGAGAATATCACTTTTAATGAAATTCAAATGTTAATAATTTGGTATTGGAAATTGTAAGGTTTTTATTATCTATGACAGATATATACAGACTGCAGTTACATATTAGTTACAAAGCAAGTTGCAAATGAAACATTTTCTACGTATTGAACTTCAATTGCACAATTTGTTTCTTGATCAACTTGTTTGGTACCGTACAGT
>DWPA01001110.1:0-19992 GCA_018251375.1 Calpodes ethlius
AAGATAAAAAGTTGCAGTGTTCAGAGAGACGGATAATGAGTGTAGTGATAATGATGTCCGACGTCGCGTGACGTTGTCGTGACGGTGTCATATCGTAGTCGTCCCCGTCCCGACCGCGCCGTGCCGGACGCTCGTGACGTTTCCCGTCTCGCTGTGTTATAGCACGGAAATGGGGCGGTCGAGATATATTTACTGGAACTATAGTGTTAGTGTTATTGAAACTGCTATTATCAGAAATATCGAATAGAAAAATTATAACAAAATATTTTTGGAAATTTAAACTTGAACAAGTTATGCTATAGATTCTTATACTTCTTTAGAAGATATACTTCTTTAGGATTTTTTATCAAATTCATAATTATTTAATTATATTATAATAGACATCGTTGAGGTGGTCTGAGTGGCGTTAACCAGGGGCGGTCTATGTCCAGCAGTGGATCTTCAAAGGTCGATAGATAAATAGATATCATTAAGACACTTGTGTACTTTATATCTATATCACTATGCTCGTCCGGCTTTCAGCTTAAATAGTTAGCGGACTGTTTTCCTGTAGTACGTAATAGTAATAGGATTCAGTTGAAATGCATACATAATATAGGTTCTATGAGAAAAGTCACATTTCAATACGATGTCAAACTTGTTACTTTATCCTGTTTTACAACTTAATATAGTTGCGGAAAAACAGCTTACAGACTCTGGTATAGACTGAGAGGTAAAATAATATTGGTTATTGAAAAAAATATACTTTACAAGTAAATAGTATTTTGAAGTTTGTTTTAAAATCAAGTACCTCAATTATTTTTTGTCACAATATTTGAACGCAAGTTACTGTCGTTTGCTTTGGAAATTACAAAGTAGGTGCATGTAATCTACGTACAACACTATTAACTAACAAAGCAATTTTACATTACGTGTATTATGAAAATTAACCTAATGTTAAATTCGATGTAATCTTCGTATTGTCGTAAGCTTTTATTTAAACAGTGATTTAATTAAAAAAAACTATTATCTTCCGCAACACAAAGTCAGGATTCAACCTCTTTCATCCTGCTGCCGATGCCGAAGTTCTCTGGAAACCTGCAGAAACGATCTTCAGAGAATAGCCTGTTATCTAGCGACTGCGTGTTACTCGCATATCTTTATTTTGTATGCGATTATACTCGGCGTTACATGAGCAGATATAAATTTAGTGCTCAAAATAAAAACACTCAGGTGTGGAAAATCGTAGACTCCTAAAATCTTTGTATGTTATGTAATATCAGGGATACAAAATAGACCACACAGTGGTTTAAATGTTTACTGAAACATTTTGTTTGATAAACCGTTATATTATACAGTTGGTAAACTGAAAGAGGTTTAATAGTGTCTGTTTTACTATTACATTATTTTTAATTTTAAGAAACCTTTCATTTTCGAGTAACAATATTGTTTTTTATTATTATAATATGGATGTAGACGATTGAGATAATTATAAGGCTATAAAAATGCTTAATGTGTTGTTTTATTACTGAATTTGCAGCATCTGTAATATTAATTTGGCCTGTGATCGTACGAAGGTCTCTCAAAGACATATGGTAGGTACTCTAGCGTCACAAATTGGTGATAGCACCTTGACCTCTTTTGCTTTTAACGTAATATGTAAATAGCAGCCTACGCTGAGATTGATGAATGAATTTTACTATACATAGTGTCCTAAAATGCAAACGAACTTCTGTATTTGGGCATTGTTACGACAAATATATAAATAGCTTCGTAGTCGTAGAGTAGTCATAAGAATAAATATTCTGAATGAAGTCTATTTGTGCGATCTATTCGAATGGTCTATTAGAAAGCTAATCGAAATATTACTATAAGTTTGAAATTGAACTATAGATTAGCTAATACTTAAAATTAAACTTTCATTTAAGAGCGTTCCGAGGTAGTGTTCTATTTTCAAATTTACATTTATTACGAATAAATACAAACAATGCTATATACAATAGTGATGCAAAGTTCTCTCAGAGCTTTCGTGTAAAATAATACTAATAAAAAAAAAAAACGTCACGTGATATCTCTAAATTTGAATCGTTTATTTTGGAACGAAAATAAAATTACATAACCTATTTACGTTTGACAGTTCTCTGTAACATTAATTTTAAATGTTAGTTTGAGCTGTGTGCGCGGTTCTCTGTAAACCGTGTTCACAATAACAAACCTTTCGAAGCTTTTACCGTTTAATTTATCGGTAATTATATTTAAGGCAAAATGTTCATTAGAACGCGGGTAATCGATTTAACAGGCCTCATTACATTTTGACCCATATTTAGTTTATCGATCAGATGCTTTAAAGCGCATTTCTTAGTCGATGTGCGTTAAGTAAGCACGTACATTACCTCGTTAACGTTAAAGGGCTGTCTGATAACAAACTCATAATATATAACAAATTATGTCACTTGAATATTGGGCGATTTTTGTTTCTTAAGTATGCCACCGACTTACTTAATACAAGTCATCTGATCGTAAGAATTCTGTCGCTCATGGATGAGTAACGCCAGGCTTCACCGTCGCCTTACTTAGTAACCCCTTTATTTATAAACAATACTATGAGATCTCACAGTGATATTTCACTGTTTTTTGGCTCGATTGTTAGTATAGCTAGTTAGGATTGTTAGCTTTTTGGTATTGTTCATGAAACTTGAGGAATTGCAAATACAAACAATCGACCTTCTCTTTCTACTTTCTTACTTTCTACTTCACTGAGACCTTATGAACGTGAATCCAGAGGTAAGAACCAGAAGAGAAGAATGAAAGTATATACTGGTTCTCAAGCCGCCAGTCGAAACACGGCGATTGAGTTTCGCAGTTCATTGGAGCGAGCCAGGTTCAAGATTCAAGGAAGGAATTTCTTAGCAAAAATGTTAGTGATATAATAATGATATTGTTGATAAAATCCTTATGCGTAGTAATTATGTATAGTCTCTTACTAGGTTAGTACGATCACGATCTTAGTCTGTATCTCCTGACATCCGCAATAACTTATCAGTACTAATGAAGTAAAATACTGGTAACTTGCCTTTACTTCACATGGAGTAGAACGGTTCTTTTTTTCACGGTCCTTATTTTTACAAGTGTAACGCACCTGAAACAATAAAATGGTTATTTGTAGAGAAAACATTTGGAAATAATTTGGTCAAGTTCTAATATGTATGTAAGAAAAAAATTGTCTCCAAAAACTATATTACATTTTCAGCTAAAACTAAAAATTATGAAATAGAATAACAATAAGTTACTGTTTATTATGCACTTGTTCTCTTCACTTGGGCTACACAAAATCTGTTTCACTATTTCCTACGCTACAAGGTGAATGATCCCAAATAAATATCTATTTTTTTTTTGAGTTCGGTACATAAACTGAATTACCTTAGAAGTTTGAAAACCTAAATTAAAGATAACTAAACTGTTTCATTTAGTTTTTTTCATTGGAGTCGTTTTTTTTTGTTTTTTATTATTGCTTTAATCGTATTTGAAGTCCATTCAAAGGTATGCAATATCGAAAAGTTCCATCACAATTCAAGTTCCAACATAATTCAAAGTAGCGTTAAGTTGAATGAATCTAACAGCCGTGAATCGCCTACGCCGTCAGTCGAGCCGCTGACATTGTACTGATTTACAGCCACGTATTTATGTAATAATATATATCTATCTCCAATATAAATACATACATTCTGTCTTGTAACAAATTTATAACATCCGGTTACAAAATTATTGAGTTTTAATGTTACATGTTACCTACATCTCACTTTAATCGTTGATGTTTCAAAGCCGTTGTCATTATGAGGCTGTTGACCAGCACAAAACTAGTTTATTAATTATCCTATTAAACTTGCATTTCTAAATTGTAAAAACAGCTACCTAATCTGTTATTTCTATTTTTTTTTTCTTTAAACTAAGCGTTTTCTTCAACCACAGATCTCTCAGGTATGTGTTGAACTGGCCAGGTATTTGTTTTAGTTTATTTTGATTCGTATTTGAGTTCCACATTCTCCGTTTGCCTTTCTAAAACATATAATGCACTGGTGATAACCGATTTTTATGAGAAAGACTCTTTACGCGATACTTTTACTTTTATATATTTGAAGAAGTTTAAACTTGTTTTAATATTAACTTCTTTTGTAATTGGAATCGAAGATAGTTAATTAATAAGGAGATTAATGTCAGACATGCCGGAAAGACAGGCATCACGCGTCAGACCGGTCTCGGTCAGTGACCCCGTAGATGTACTCCAATCTCTAAGCCTATAGCAGTCGTTTGCTAGCAATAGCAAGCCTTTCGAACTGTTTGTTTAACATGTTTTTGGGTTTTTAAGGTAATCCGACTTTTATCACTGGAGAAAGCACGTTATTTCCATATTTTAAACGTTTAAGCTTTAATAAAAAGTTAGGGTTCCAAAGTCCTGTGTTGATGTTATTAATGTTTGACGATGAAGAACTGTATAGAAATCTATAGAATATCTAAACATTTAACAAATAAAATTTACTTAAAAAGTGTATAAAATTTTATGTAGCTAGGTATAGTATAGTAGGTTGGGTAAAAATTAAACGACACAACACCTGTTGTATAATTGTATAATATACCTACAAAATGTTATATTGACGTCTAATTCTTTCCACTTTTTTATAATCTCCGCTGGAAAAAATCTTTTAAATTGTGGAATAGAAACGAATATCCATCCTGAAACGCAAAAACCTACATTTGTACGTACGTACTTACGCGTACGTGCATTTGTTCACAAATAGACCGTTACGAAAGACTTTTACTTCCCATTCCCACGTTTTTGTACGATGTCATGTACGAGATTGGTGCAGAAATAGAATCCACGCATGCAAACATGCTGAACCATAAATGCGTCTATTGTATTAATGATTCGAAGCATTGTTTGTTAAAACAAGTAAATTGGTAAACGATCGTATCCAAGCTCAGACTAAGCTGTCTAACTCGTGGAAACTATGACCTAAATTAAAAAAAAAGAGAGACAGCATTCTTTTATGGTCTTTCTCTGTCTTTTAGTATAATAGTTATAATAAACTTGTAATCACAAAAATATAAAGAAAGACCGTTTTTGTTCCAGCTCCAGCTCTAAGTTTGTTTTAACTAAACTATAACTAGTTGAAAGACAAGCAGACGACAACAACAATCTAACCCGATCAACAGACAAGAACATGTTGTCGAGTCTAAAAAATTAGAAGTTGTTGCAAAGATATCGAGTTTATTCCAGACGGTACAGATTATCTCAATGGCTACAGCCGTTCCTAAATTACTGACATTTATGAAATCTATTATTTTTATCTTCTTATAATGTCAAAAGAAACTTAAAAAGGTTTCCTGTTCCATCTCATGGCAGTGACCACTTAGCATCTGGCGATTTTATCTACTGTCAAGCCGGATTTAACCTTCCAAATCCTTATTTCGTTGTAATATTTATTGTCATTGAATGGTGACTTTGACAGACAGCACACCTTTAATAGACCTTCGTTGTTTTTCATTCAGAGCTCCAAGAAGGTATGGGATGTGCCCACGCACCATTGTTTTTGCGCCATCAGCGTTCTAGATGTCAATCTTACGGTGACCTTAATTAAGTCAACGTATTTTTTTCAATGTAGTAATTTTCCGGAGTATTATTATATCTTTTTAATAAGTAATGAAGAGGTTACTTTAACTGGTCATCTTAGACTTGGATAAAGTTCAAATAAGTCACTATTCCGGGGAAAGACCCCATCTTCTATTTTTTTTTGGAAATACTAGCCTACAATTATGAAGACGATCTACCTAACAGTAAGGAATTTTCGTTGCCTTTGGACATCAGAAACATCAAAGGCAACATCGATTCATTGTGAGCCAAGAAAATAGAGAGCTGATTTTCAAGTTTCCAGTCGGAATATGGCCAGTTATTTAGTTGTTGATTCAAATAAGAGACCAGTAGCTATCCAGGCAGGTTTCACAGAAAGGTAATAACATCAGTAATTATTTCATTTCTAAATATATGTTTATAAGATTAGAGGAGGATTAGAGGGAAGAAGAAGAGGAGAAGGATTAGAGGGTCGTCATACTTGGCCACTCTAATATGACCAGAAAATAGACATCATATAGACAGACTTTGCCTACACCAAACAGGGATCGGCTTTCGTCATCTCTTACAGCACCCTGGTCTGTCCAGCTCCCGGCATAGAATTAAGTTCGGTGTTCTGGGCCGTCCCAATAAGCAATTTACACTTATTTAAGTTCAATATACCTACTACTTGAGTCGGCAATGATTACCATTTAATTATAATTATCATTTGCTTCGTCGAATATAGTTATGATATTAACGATTCAGTGACGTCACTATGTACTACATAATACTCGTAGTATTATGTATATATTGCTAACTTTAATGAGTTACTCAGACGTAGGTAACTAAAGTCGGTACCCATCATCCAATGTCGCCCATGATATTAGAAATGATTCCTCGTAGCTTATGACAAAAACCGAGACAGGTTCTGCAGTTGTAGCACCTGTTCTACACAACTTAAAAAAGTTCTATAGGCATAGTGCGGTTGGATACAAGATAGGAGAACATGTAGATTGTGAATTGAATATAAAATTCTGTTCTATGATTACGAACAGTAGTAGTTTAATACACCTGGCACTTGCAGGTAATAATGAGTAAGTTAAAACTCATTGAAGTCTGTAATGCAAGTACGATGGATTTACTATAGTTGTGGGCAAAGTGTGCCTCTTTCATGATCGCTTTTTTAGGACTGATTTCTGTGGTGACTTAACGTGACTATCCATGGAATTAATGATAGTGTTAGAACGATATAAAGTGGAATCATTATTGACGGTTAAATTTAGTTATTGAGATGTTCAAGGGAGATGGTGATGACGGAGATGATGATAATGGAGATGGTGTACAGAAAATGTGAAATGTCAGTTACATTTCACCACCTAGTATGAAGACGACAGTACCGGACATTTCAGATTTTATTCTCTGAGACATAAAGCTTTTCGTAGTCGGTTTAAATCAATTCAGCGTTGATAAGTATTGGAAAATTTTATAAATTCATCGAATTTCAGGCAACTGAAATCTTAAACATATTATGACGGCATATTGCGAAACAAATATGTATATGAATAAACCCGTTTAAATGCCTCCCCGGTACTGCGATCGTGATAAAAAATATTTCATGATTGATTCATAGAACTAAGTAAACTATCCAGGTATCTTTTGTTTGTCTTAATAAACGTTAAATGTTTATGTGCTAATTTTTTTAAATAACATTGTGTTATTCAAAACTCTAAAAGGTCTAGGGCGGATACATCAATGTCTAGCCTAAATCCTTCGAGATAGAAAGCTAAAATTTTACCTACTGTCGTCGCTTATTACGTATACAAAATTTAAGGCTGGATTTTATGTAAATAAACAGTATTTATTAATATATTAATTTATTGTATTTATTTAGCTTTATTTCCTTATTTATATTTATTATAGACTTAAATTTGTGCTGCTATCCATTAAGAACCAATTATTTTTTTTAATTACCATCTGATAGGGAAAAAGGAATATTTATTTATATCTTTGCTTTCAGTTGCTCTGTTTTTGTAAAGAAATGGCGGCAATTACCAAATCTTCGCGAGCATAGACGAGGTTAGGCAACTGTTCTTAGTAATAAATAAAAATTATGGACAAAAGTATTTTGTATCGAATAGAAATAGGACAAAAGGTTTATTGCAAATGAATTCGTACA
Organism: Calpodes ethlius; assembly: GCA_018251375.1. Taxonomy (NCBI): domain Eukaryota; kingdom Metazoa; phylum Arthropoda; class Insecta; order Lepidoptera; family Hesperiidae; genus Calpodes; species Calpodes ethlius. The sequence continues at coordinate 7,764 of DWPA01001110.1, forward strand.
GTATACGCGGTATAAACGAGATAGATTTAATATCACAGTCGGAATAAGAATTTTTAAAGCAGTGCACATTTCATTCGCTGATATATTTTTCGAGAGCTGCACTCGTTGCCTTCATTTCCTTTTTCAAAACGCGTTATGAATGCAAATTTTTCTTTTCATTAAAACATTCTTACATAAGATGCAGACTCTATTACTACGAGTATATTATAATGTGATACACAGTATGGTTCCTCTTTTATGTGTATTGCAATGGTCGGTGCGGTGCGGCGCGGCGGGCGTTCAGCGATATTTAAATTTGAATTATTTCGGTTTATTAGTTACAACGCCATCTATTGGAAACTAGTAAAACAATGATTATCGTTTCGTTGAAAATACCTCGACGGTGTACTGGGGACGTTTTGTAAAAACAATCTATACAATTCATATTGTGTATAAAGAAATAATGTTTGTGAAATTTTGTATGTAGGATCTAATCTTCTCTTAATCCGATTTTTTTTTTATTTTTACAGTGCACATACACTTAGAGTCACTGTGAACAAGAAACAAATATTTTCACGGTATACTGAGGGACGGAAACGGTATGGTTTCCAGTGGGTACTTACTTTTGTACCGGAAAGTTCTTATTTACTATAGTTTACCACACCTGGGCTGAAAAATCTACATGTGCCACCATAGACCTAAACCTGATTACACAAAAGTTTTTTATGAAACAGCAATAATATTTAAAGTTGAATACAAATAATCTACTGATGCATATGTTCAAAATGGAACAAAGATAGCATTGCGATTTCATAAACGAAGCGCCACTTCAAAACTTATTTAATCAAGGCGTATTATTAAAGATATTATAAATAATCCGTTTATAAATAACGCTGTATTAACTGTTCATACATATTTCTTTAGCCGTCGACGCGACTGGTTGAAAATGTACAGGATGCGCAGCGCTATTGCGGATCTCAGTCATAACTCATCCACCACCTGTTTTATATCGGTCCATTACGGAAAGCACAAAAAAATGCCAAGAGTCGATGCCAAAACCACTAAATAAATGTACAATATTATTCTTAGATAACTTTTATTGCAGTTTACAGCTATAGGTAGTTGAAAACAAGAATGAAACCGACTTTTTAATACATGATGTTGATTATGTGATACTGTTGCAGACACGTGAAATTATTGGGTTTTGATAGCTAGTTCAATCATTGTAGTCTCTTGATGTAAGATTTATTGATATGTATAACATTTTTGTCTCTGATTGTACTTAAGCTTAATTTTATTCAACGGGTAAGCAATTGCTTCGTCTACCTAAATAATAAAATTATGAATATATTAGATAACACTGCGAAGGGACTGTAGTATAATTGAGTTAGGTTATCGCGTTTTTCAGATATATAATATATTTTTAGTCTGTTCTCTTTGGATATTTACGCAGAATTTGCGCGTAAATTATTGAAGAGATGTCGATGTTGTAGTGTCACTGATTGAAAAGTTATGGCTCTACGTAAAAACCTTCATATATTTTATAAACTCGGTTACCTGTAACCTAAGTAAGAGAAATATCTCCATCGACTTTGTCAATAGAACGTACCTAACTACAACACATCAACTAACTTCACCTAAGAGATTCATTATAATTATAACAATCAATAACTTTTGACTGGCATATGAACTGACCAAAAAGCTAATAAATAAAAAAAAATTACAAATTTTCACATCGTTCTGTGAACATATTTCCCAGAGCAAAGCGTGAACATGCTACGTAGACAACATTGCTGTAAACACAAATATAATACTCTTTGTAACGTAGCGTAACTGAATAGAATTCAAGATAACATTATGGCGAAACACATGTAAATCCTATGAGCTGTACGGGCAGAATGCGAAAACATTTTTCAGATTTCAGCGCTGCAGCGCTGCACGTCGCTATTGCCGCTTCGGCCTATCTTATCTCGCTCCGTTTATTACCAACAAAGAGCACGTACGTCGCGACGTCGCAGCAAGCACATCTGATTTGCTGTTAGCACTCAAAGCATTGTGCCTCGGGTACAGCGACGCCTGTAGGCCCCTAACTTAACAGGGTTGACGCTTGCACGGGTTTTCATTTGCTCTGTACTGATTACAGCACCTAAAATATCAAGGTTTCTACTCTTTGAAGCCAAAACCAGCGAAGCAATTAGCTTAAATTAATATTCATATACGTATGTATGTAAATAATTGATGCATCGGCTAGTCATTACGGTGGTCAGTTTTATATCAATGTTAAAATTGTAATGAATAATGAGTATACATGATTTCATCATATTTTTATCTTTTTAAAATAATTTAGTTTATTTCCTTTTTTTTGTTTGTTAGTGTGTTTGATTGGGTCAAATTTGTCAAAGGGGATAGATAAAATAGGGGTACAGGTTTGTCAAAACTTGGCAGAACTACGATATAGAAGGATAATGATAAGGAATTATAATTACATCGTCTTATCTTATGAATTTAAAATTTGATGACTCCATACGAGGTAACTCCTCTACGGTGAGCAGCATACTAAAATTATTTAGCGGTATAAAAGCGTATTTTTAGTTTTTCAAACCATTAATTTATATTGCACTGTCTTTGTTCCTTAACGTAGTTCTGCTAAGTTTTGACAACCCTGTACACCTGTTTTATCTCTTCCCTTTGCTTTTTACCGCCACCTCCCATTTTTAAAGAATTTATATTATGAACTATTTATATATCACAGTGGATTTTTTAATATATTTATTATGCTTAACCCAAATATAATAAAGTCATAGTCTCTATACGATATTCATTAGTATAAACAATACGAACGTAAGTAATATTTGAATACAGTTTAAATTGCACTACGAACATAAATTATCTAAGTCTTTTCTGAATGATTTCAATCAATTACTGGCTTACTAAAGGCCATGGACGAGAGGTGACCCATCCAAGTGTAAGCAATTTTTAAGCCGTCTGCACATCTTCGACATGACTTAACTAATATCATTGAATGATATTGACCGAAGTCTTTTACAAATCTTCCGAAGGTTTACAAGTCTTCCGAAGCACGAGAACCTTCAGTAAATTTTGTCAATAGCCGTAACAGATCTGAGTACTGTTTACCGTGCAAGCTGTTGCTTAACTTGGTCAATCACTTAGATCTCAACACTGAGACAAACCACCGGGCTGAAAGCACTTCGTTTCTTTTTTTTACAAACTTTTTTTTCCAGTATACATAAAATTTGGACCTTGCAAACTACGCAGGAATTATGTATGTCCAACGAGTAGTTCACAAGTTATTTCTCAATGTAGTTATTATATTTTTATATTTGTAGGTATTTAGTTGTTAAGTACATAAGCTTGTGGTCCATCCTAGATAATATAATTTATTATAGGTAAAAGTAAAATGTTGCCATGCCTTAAAATGTTAGATTGAGTAAAATAAATGTACTCGCTAAGCACGAGAATTTTCACGTATGTTTAGGACGTGGTAATTATGATTCCGGTCTTTTTAAATATTTGTGTTATAAATGTATGCAATCTGCATTGAAAGTTACTTTCAAATTACTTTTAAATTGAAAACTCCTGTAGGCACGTTAGGCACTTTTGAGATGAGGCAATTAGCACTGAGCTCACGCAACCATCACTCCTATAAACATATATAGGTGTGTAAATAACATAATGTATTCAGTCTTTGATGCTAAGATGTTAACACTTTTGACGTGCAGCTCTACGACTGACACTTTTTTTTTTATTTCATTTCATAGACCTGCACACCTGAGAGTTTTCCACAATGTTCTCAAAGGTGTTTGAAGTCTGCCAATCCGCACTTAGCCAGCGTGATGGCCTACGGCCTTTACTCCTCACATTGTGGGAGGAGACCCTAGCCCAGCAGTGGGACAGTTATGGCTTTTAATGACGATGATGATAAATACGAACTCAAACTTTTTATTTTAAATAATACATAATAATATTTGAGGTGATTCTGGAGTACCGTTAAGCCGAGTCCAACTATCTAGAATATTTTATTCCACTAATCATTTTATACTTTTAATTAACAGAAGATATCTGACTTGAAACTTATTCAAATATATTTGTTATCGTAGTTCTTTAACTTCTGCAGCGCATCTACGCATTAGCCTTAGTTTTGCTTCTATTTGTTGTATTGCAATTGCAACCAATCATTCGATTCGACGCAGCCGCATTGCGCGAACTACTTTTCTTTTATATTGAACTAGAGACTATTGAAATACAGTCTTAAAACACATAAATTAATATGTAACATTATCGCTTTATATTTGGCGTTAAAATACAATTTTATAATACTAAATTTCAAGAAAATAAACTAACTATTCAACTTTAAAAAGCGGGCTATAAACAGTGACAAAATATATTTGAATTACTGCAGTTCGTTTCGTAAACGTTGCACGTGCACTGCGGTAGTTCTGTCTGATTGTTATTTATCTGTGGCGCGTGTCTGCCCTAGCCACTTCGCGCCATAACGGGACCTGACGCAGTGCACTTGACTGCTAGGAGGACGCTTCGTAAAACTGCAACCTGTTCAATCATTTTTTTTCTCTACACCACTTCTACCTACGGCTACTTAACAGTAACTTGAGCGCGGAATGCAGCTTTGAATAAAATTGTCTTGCCGCGTTCCGCAGTTATTTAAGTTAGTTTTTCGTAACTATTTGTGTTATAACATTCACATAAAATTATATGAATAGTAGCTTAACGTGTATTAAAACTGCTTGTAGTTTTTTGTCTTAAATAGAATAGAATAGACAGGTATTATTCTAACTGCGAATAAAACAGTAGCGTGAAACAGGGAGTAGGCAAATATTAAAAAAAAATGTGTGTGACGAAAATTACAAATTCCTGAATTTGTAAAGAATATGAATGACAGAAATTGCTTAAAACAAAACAAAAAGAATATATTTATTTTGTTTAGTTGTATTATTATAGGTGTAAAAAAAATGTTGATACATAAATGTTTACATTTATTTTATTTAGTATGAGACTTTGCAAAAAACAAACTCGTTTAAGTCGTACATACCGTATAGTATTGAACAGAGGGACGCAGGATGTTACCTATTACGATTGACGTGCGTTTTTATAAACAGGAATTCATGGAACTAATATACTGGAATGGAACTACATACTATCTCACTGTGTACGATTCAATGCGATGAGTTTATTGGTCTGTGTTTTTGTCAAGGATTTCATTATGTAGAAGTCGTAATCAAACTTGGTCAACATCCAGAAGGCGCGCGGCATCGAGTAGCAATTAAACACACACACAAAATCGTTGTGTGTATCTTTGATAGTAACATTCTGACTGTATTGAGTTATTATAATCAATAGAAAAAGAAGTTTTTCGGACGTTATGTCATCGTGTGTTTCCAAAATGATACGGATACATTATTGGACGAATATACGATCCAGTTAGCAGGACAAGTAGCGGTCACCATAATCATCATTCTTTAGTCCATCTCTTTCTCACACATTAGGGGTTGAAAAAAGGTAAATATGAAACGCATTCCATTGCTTGTTACGCAAGGATTTCAATTTTAAACTCGCACTTATATTTGTTAAAAAGCACGGTTGATCATTATCAATCAATCTCGTTCATTAACGAGTAAGTATGTATTTTTTTTAATTTACGAGTAATCCGATCTGGTACTATGTTTCAAGGAGATCGTTACGTACTTAAGTTTAAAATTCTATCTCTTGCTAAGATTAACATATATCACACATACCTTATTGAAATGGGAATAAAGCTAGTTATGGATAATTGCAATATGTGCTCGATTTGCACATACACGGACACGGTTTGGACAAATTGCAATAATTTGTGGTTTATGCGATTTCATTTCACTGATATCACGCCATTCATAAGCTCAAAGATATGTGAAGTATTGGATTAATGAAAGTTTTAATTTTATCTGCATGTTATTTATAGCTTGTAAATTGTATATATCATTTCATACAGTTTATAGTACTTAACTTTATGTTATACAAGCCGTGCCCGCGACTTCGTCCGTGTGGAATTTAACAAAAGCGTTTTACTTTTTTTTGTTTTAGTGGTTTAAGTTACTCTTTATTACATCAGGTAACTGCCAGACAGACAAAAATTGTAAAAAAAAATGTTTGTCTTTATGTTCTTTTTTTACGTCCAGACAAAAGGGAATTGGACTACCCTCCAGTAAATTTATCGATTCCTTCTTCGCCGTCGTAACTGATTTGGATAGGTGTGAACTTTCTTTCATGTGCGATTTCATTAGCTCTTGGCACCATAAATACGTCACACCAATTAGTATATTCTCTACATCACTAAATGATTCATAGGGGTATCGTTGAAAATTGCAAAACGAAATTTTTGAGCCAAGAAGTCTTTAGTTTAGTCTTATGTAATAAATATAAACCATGTTCATATTAGAACTATCGTCATCTATAAACTGAACTTTATATAATCTGAAATGTCGTGACGAATTGATTCCAATGAGGTTTTACTAACGCGTACCATAAAAGTACAATGTTTAAAAATTGGTTTTAAATTACTTCTACCTTGATCCTGAGATTAAGAGATACATCAATATTACAAAGTAAGCGTATTAAAATTTGAGTTGAGTATATCAGTATACGAGAGTATATCAGAGTATATGAGTTTGGTATATCACTTTATAATGAACAACGTATATTAAAAACCATTATGGTCATATACTAATTTTATCTATATTTAACTTAAAATAATTAGTTCACTTGTAGCAATGACGTAAGCAGTCATTTTTAATTTATACCCAAAAATTAAAAATTAGTAAGAATTGTTATAATTTAAGATATTCTGCGATTTGGCTTAAGTCGTTATTTAAACTCAAGTAATTACTTTAACTTACCTGTAGATACAAGATGTATGACTATGAGTGGAAAAGTTGAAAAAGGTTAATACGATTATTTCGATGTTACTTCTATTCTTTCATAAAGAACGACGAAATAGAGGTAGAATAAAAAAATTACGTGTACATACATATATCAGTGAATAAAAGATTTTGCTATAGAATTTTGATTTTACAATCCATAATCTCACACGAAGCGTTCATTAATAAGCCGATCGTGGCGAATGGTGCCATTTATTTGACAGATTTTGTCACAAAATTAATTTAAATTAATCCTACTTGGTCCAATATCTTATGGATTACAGACCGTAGCAATCTACCCAATTTTAATAAAATTATCGGTTTATTGAAACCTTTAAAAATCACTCGATGCTTAAAATGTCATTTTCTAATATAAGTAACCAACAAATAAGCGGTCTGGCCACCAGATGGTAAGTGGTCATCGACCTATTGACATCAGTAACACTGACTTGTTTTCAGTCAAGAAAGAAAAGATAAAATATAAAAAGCTTGCTCTTAAGCAACACACCCAAACACGATGTTTGTTTATAATTGATAGTTAGTCAGGCGGGCTTAACGAAGTTAAATTTAACGATCAAAGTAGTAATTATAATTTATATTATAATTACTAATATATTAAAGATTGTATGTTTTAAATTTGGTAAGCATGTTACCACTCCGAAGCCGTCGCACGCAAAGTTGACAGCATCCATCTAAATCCAGCAGAGAACCCGCCGTGGGGCGCGAGACACCGAATTGCGGACGTAACGTCAAAGATAAAGCACTCAGCCGAGAAACCAATCTCTTTTACGGTTTAATCAGAGCTTGCCCTTCCTAATATAGTACGCTTGGTGTTATAAGATCGCAGTTTTACGTGGTTTTACGTTCTGCTCGTGGCGGGAGACGAGACACGAATCAAGTGTAGGGACACTAGGGAGTCCTTTGTGGAGGTACGTTTTTGCAGTGATATATTTTTTATTGTCTCGAGAGTAATAACTGCTCGCCTCCGTTATACATATAGGCTGCGTAGAATGATAACATTCAAACTTCGAATGTTCCAACATCAAAAATATTCCATTTCTAAATTATCTTAAACAGTTGAAGGTTTTATAAAACTGTATAACTAAGGAACCATTATTAAGATGAAATCGATGAATCTATCTAATTGAGTAATTTTGATGCCTAATAGCATACCCCTTATGTTAATAGGCTCGCTTAAAAAGAATTTCGAGTAAAAATATTTTTCGACCACACTGTCTAACTGTTTATTTCGGATATTAATAACAACGAACTAACTGTTAATACAAACCAGTTTCAAATTGTCTGTCTGTACTAATAAGAATATAAAACTGTAAATGGACTGCGATTGTACACTTTTTGCCTGGACAAAATGGATAAGTTATATAGTTTCTGCTGTATTAAATTATATTAAGTGAACTTTCAATATGTACTATTTATTAATATTATTACTGATGTAATTATCTTTCTGTGACTAGCATGCTAGTGTCAGCTGCCAAACGACTCGTTGTGTGCCAGGGGCTTGAGAGCCATTTATTTCTTTCTTCTCTTTTCTTTCTTGTCTGCCAACCCATCAGTGATGCAGTCTTATGAAAAGACATCACCATAGGGTGTAGTTAAAGTCCACAAGTAGCGATATATACTTATCAGGGTGTTCGCAATATCATTTGACGGCAATTTAAAAAAAAAGTAAAAAATCTTAAACTTTTCTTGTGATAATAGATAGCGTTGATGAAAGCTAATTGTTGGAAATAGTGTGTAAATTCCATAAGAAGAATAATAATACAAATTCAAAAACAGACGAGAAAAATATGAGTAATCGATCTGTTCTTTCTATTTCACTGTAATACGTCATAGTATTGTTTGTGAACACGAGGATTAATCCTCATTACTCTACACTTAGTTTATAATATATTAATATATGATACCACAAAAAAACCTTTACCGTGTGACTTCTGACTACAATTAAACGAAATACGAAGACACATTTGGATCTGAAATACTTATTTACAAAAAAACGAAACGAAAATTATGTCTTCTACAGGAAACTGTAAATAATCTTGGATCCATTCTCAGTACGGAACCAAGCGAGTCTGACACTGACATACTTGACTTATTTGTATATACCTACGTGAAGAAAAGCTTTAGATACATTTTGAAGATGCAAGAACTTAGGAATTTGAGATTTAGTATACATAGATAAATGCATGGAGGATATGCAATACAATTAAATAAACTTTATGCTTCAAAAAAAAAATATTGAACATCTGTTAGGTCAACGTGAAGTAAGTCTTAAACAAAATGAGTTACGGTCGAATTTCGAGCTCGGAGCAAGACTCTAGTTTTAATTTAAAACTTTTCGCTGCAAAGACGGAGAGACGGTTAAGACGCGGGATCATCACGGAGCACAGACGAAGTTGCGGGCGCTACTAATATCCTTATAACTGTATGCTCTTATCAAATTAAGAAGAAACGCGAATAATAAATCGTAAGACTTGCAAATTAATATCCAATTATTAAAATTTATTACGTAAGTAAGACCGGTACTGTGAAACACGTTTTGGTCATATCTGACGCACTATATTTAAGAGTATTGAATTTATATTATAAAAATTCTTGGTACGACTGTTGGAGTATTTATATTATTGTGCACATATCCCACCTTCGGTGCAACAAAGTCACAACGGCGTTTGTGATTTTACAGGAAAGTAGTTTTAAGTTTTTTTTCGGGTTTGTCGTCTTATTACTGGATTACTATTTATATTATTACTTATAGGATTACTATATAGGATTACTTATAGGATTACTATATAGTAGCTCTTAAATTTTAATGAGTCTAATAATTTAGCGCAGATCAAACGAAGGTATTATTTTTAAACAATTTGGTGTACTTAAGTCCATTTTGCTATTTGGGTATTCAAGACTTTGTTGCACCGAAGGTGCGATGTGTTCACTGTACGTATTGTAAAAGAGATAGCTTCAGCCATATTTTGAAAAAGGTTTAGTTACGATTCGTTAATTTCGACAATATTTGAATGAGCTGCGTATTTGTCCTAAAATAGCTGCGTAATTATCCAAAAATATACTTATCAAATTATCCAAAAAGATACTTTGTTTTTAATCGTATATTAACAGGTTTAAGGTGTTATAATATCTAAAATAAAGTGACCATCTATTCATTTTTTACGGGGTCTAATCCGATGTTATTTACTATTACAACAAACATTTGTTCTGAATCTTTGTAAGATTGAAAGTTTGTATGATTCGAAATTAGGAAATAAGTTGCGAAATTAAATTATGTTTGTAACAACAATTCATCTTTACATTATTCTCGTGTAACTTGAAAAAGCAAAATAAATTTCGTTTTAGCGTTATGTAATATTATGATACAACAACATCATTTAACCTTTGGCAGTATGTAAATAATGATTACTGTAAACGAACACATCGACACCTATTATAAGTATTACGGATTATTTCAAACGGTTGTTATTTATTAAGTCGATATAGTTTGATTTGTTACTTGTTGCCAAAATAGTGCCTGATATCACGCAATGAACAATAATATACGACCTCGATCAAGAAGATGATAAAAATTAAATCAACAGATTAATCCTTAAAAAGATACATACAGATTACTGATTCTTTATTACATTATTACGTCCGTACCACTTAATTGATTCACCGTTTGGATCCCCTGGGGGCACAACGTACTCTTAATATTACGCTTGCTCGCATTACACTAAATATATATTAGTATTAGATAAATGTTATCTTGTGTTACCTAGGATAATTTCTTTTTTTTTTCTTATCTGTTGACTAGTTAAAGCCATCAATATTTATTTCCGGCTTTGATCATCTTCTTACTCAAACGGTGCTATATTTAATACTCAACTTCGTGATGTTATTTGCATATTTTCAATTCTTGGATACAGTGTTAACATAATCATCGTCTTGTATGTTTAAAGACAGGGAAATCATAGTTTTTTATTTTGTACGCATTTTAATATCTCTTTTACTTTAAATAGCCGAGCTAACAATTCTTGTATAAGCGGATATCGCTGCTTATGGGTGTTAGTAGCATCAAAGGCCAATCCGTTGCCAAGAAAGAAAAGAAGAAGATAGAAAATAAGTAGAAAGTCTATATAAATATGAATGTTTGTCTTGATGTTCTTTATATAATCGTAAACTGCATGTTATCATATTATGATCTTTAGCATAGTTGTTATGCATGAACCCAGAAAGGTTTCTAAGTTGATTCGACCGACCTCGTCCCTGTCACATTTTTTTCGAAATGAACAGAATCAATAAAATTACTCAAAATGAATTTAATATTTGTTTAATTACTTGAATTTATTGTAGTTTTTGATATAAATATTTTGCAATACGCTTGTACTTTCCTGTGAAAAAATAGTTTTAGTTACAAAGTTTGTCGAAGATTTAACCCAGACTTTTAGCTTGGGAGATAAGCAATACCATTAATATAAATACATAATAACATAAAATAAAAATATAAGTCGTGATATTGTTAAAATAACTAATAGCCGTAACAAAGCACGCTACCACTGTTTCTTAAGCAACTCCATAAATGATTTTTTTCTATTCAATTCAGCCGTGATAAATTTATTATTGTTTAAAGATTTAAACTGCATTTTACATTCTCTAAGCCAATTACAATATTGACTTAATAAATAACTTTGACCTATCGGGTTTTATCACGCATTTCGCGCGAAGGCCAAACAGTCTAGAATATTTGTAATAAACAATTAATCAATTTTAAATATCTTGTCAAGGCTGAATAGATTGTATATATGTTATGTGGGAATTAACTGCATTTTTATGTATAGTTCCAGTGATATTATAATACAAGTGAATCGAGCGTACGAGACAAAAAATCGATCCGAGAGAGATAATCCTTTAGGGAGTACTTCGTCCCTTTCTAATAGGGTAGCAATGGGATATTTTTATAATCGGGATATACATACAATAAAGATTACGTTTTATACAAATGTATGAAGGTATTATTATTTTGTTGTACTCTGACTTTATTGAATGAATGACTAAATGCGTTTTTCTGTAGAGAAAACAACATTTACAGCCTTTATTCCATATCCTGATATACATGTTTCGGGTAATTGATTGATAAATTGGTTATATTATATTCTAAGTAAATGGAAAATATCTAACTAGTCATTACAAAAAGGTTTATATTTATATATTCCACCGACCTTAATATGACCAGTATTAAATTAAAAAAAATTTAATAACAATATTCTAATTATTCTTTTCATGTGTTATTATAAATGTATATGCATATATGTATT